>JAPYYV010012009.1:0-19939 GCA_030522625.1 Copidosoma aretas | reverse complement strand
CACTCACTTTTTGTTTCGTGACGTTGCGCTATGTGCACTTCCAAAGAAAAAAAATTGAAAAAAGATTTCTCGATCGATCCCACTTCTGATACCAAAATTACTGTGACGTGGGACTACGTTCGGTATAGTGATCGGGAAATAAGTGCACAGCAAGTGAAGTTAATGGTTCTTTATTTAATTAGAGACCGAGGGAAGAGCCAAGTGTGAGTCGCGAACCGGAGCGGATATGTCCGCTTCTCTCGAGCGTCGGGTCTAGTCTCCCTTCCTTCTCCTGTCTCCCTCTCCTCTTGCCTACCATGAACTGCTCCGTCTGAGAGGGCCCTCGGCTAGGGAAGGGCGGACGGACGTATAGCTTTATGCTATCGTACGTTACACTTGTATAAAATTAAAATCAACATCTTCTTCTTATTTACAAGTTTTATATCTGACTATGACTTTTTGAGGTAAGAAATAAAAACCGTCTTTGAAAAAATCACGAATTCAGTAGTTCTTAAAAGTATACATCGCTGTTTCTCAGCTAATAATGCTCGAAATTGTTCGAAATTTGGTATGAATACGTGAAACACTAAAGTTCTGCCGATGAATTAGTCGGAATTTGTAAAACGTATCATAATTAATAGATATATAATGACGAATCAATAGTACACGAATTACGCAACATGTGACCTTTAACGAAAAAAGTATGCAGGGAAGCAGAGGCTTAACGAATCATTCAGCGACAAAGTTGTTCGTCATATTTCAAAGTAGTTTTTCTGAATGTTTTAGACTGATTTATGAAGAAACAGCTGAGTTAGAGAACTTTCTGTAACTACGTGCAAACCTGTCAATATACCACATACTTAAATGTCGACTGAAATTTACAACTTCAGAAGACTTATCAGCTCATCAACAACATCATCATAAAAAATTTGTTGTTTGTGCTTTTTGTAAAATAATTATAAAAGAGAGAAAAAATTATGTTCGTCATGAAAAAGAATGTAAGAACTCGATGAAAACATTCAAATATGCGAAATGTAAAACTTTGTTTGAACGAAGCTATCACTAAACAAGGCACATAAAATGTCATGAAGGAAACATTGAAAAAAAGATATATCAAATTTGTGGAAAAGATCACCTAAGAGCTGAACATTTCAATCGACATTAAAAATTATGTAATGAAAATAAAAAATAATAATGAATATGAACATATATTATTTTTTTGGTTTTTATTTCATTTTTTACTCTAATTTTTGAATGACTTACCTTGATTTAAGTTAATTCTAATTACAAGATGTATGATAAAATTTTTTAATATTTATAGGGGTGTAGTTGGTTGTTTGTATAGATGTTTGCATAGTTATAAGAAATCAATAGTGTTGTTAAAATTTATTACGAAAAGAAAAACATGTTTTGTGGGGAGCTGGGGGGGAGGTAGGGGGAAGTCTGGTGGGGAGACAAGTTCCACCGTCTATATATAGAGAGAGAGTTTGCCGCAGTACTGGGGTGAACAGCAATGGAGGAGCGGACCAGATTTTTCGTTACGTATTTCCCCTCACGCAGCTGTTCACGGTCCGCCATAAAATGTTTCACATAAAAAGAGCCTAGATGATCAAAATGAATATTATAATAGTTTAATTGGTTGTTCCGATAAGAGTAACGAAAAGCTGTTGGTTGGTAACGATATTTCTATATGCTGTTGTTTACAAGAAAAGTGCGCGAAACGTATTTTGAATTCTCATATAACGTTTAAATTCAACAGTAGAAAATGAAGATGTAAATTTGATGTAACATTTACCGAAAAAATGATCAAAGCATCTTTGGTTAGAAAAAAAATGTTGAGTTTACGTTGATTTTACCATTCATTTCAACGTTATGATTATTCTGATGACGTAACCGTAACCGCACCATAATTCAACATCAGTATTTATAAAGTATTTCCTTTAGCCAAACCAAAATTACAAATATACAGGTTATAAGAAACGTGCTTGTGGAGACATGTAACACAAATCACGGTTGCAGGTACCAACGCACACACTCGCACGCGTGCATGCAACTCCTTTCGTTACTCATACATTCTCATGTATGCTAAATTAACTGAGTATCGAAATGAGCTACATATATAACTTATTTACATACAAAAAACGTACTGTAATTTTTCTGTGAAAAATAGTTTTCCATAGGATATAACATGAGGAACAAAATGAGCCAAAAATAAATTCAATGGGAATAAAATTCAAGGAAAGCAATAATTTTTTAATTTTTTTAAGCTTTTTGGCATCATGTTTTCTGTATTTTACTTTCTGTGCCCTTCTATTTGATAACCGTCTTAAGCGGATTGTAAAGTAGAAGACAATCCATCATCTTGTTTTGGCTGCCATTACAAATTTTTAATAACGCCACAGTGCTTGTTGTATTCTATTCGTCATGCCTCTTTATTTGATACCCATGGTAAATGGGTTTTATGGTGGAAGGTGGTTTCATCATTTAATTTTGGCGGCCATATTGAATTAAATATTACATTAAATAAAGTGTATTACATAGAGACTGAACTGAATGTATGTGCCAAATTTTAGCTTGATAAGGTGTCAGAAAGTGTTTAAAAAATTATTTTTATTCATTGGTAACACAAGTATCACCGTAAATAGCAATATACGTATGAAGAATTCCATGTAAACGAAGACAAAAATTTTTTTTCTCTAAACATATGCCAGGGATAGCACCACGTAAGCAAGCAATATCTAATTTTTTCAGATTTTTTACCCACCTCGTGACGGTCAGTGACGGTCAGAAAATTGGAATTTATTCTTGGACCGTTAACTTGTTACTTTTTCTGTAAAATGAATGTCAAAAATTAAAAATCGTGAAAATTGCTACTTGATGAGATTTTCCGTAGAAAACGATTAACATGTTTTAAAAAATTTTGAGGTCATTTTTCACCGTTATTTCGGTGTTTTTAACTTTTAAATCGAAATTATGTGAAGATCGACACGATTTTAATTTTCAATTTTTATTTTTTTTTTACCTTTTTTATCTTACTTCAAACAAAGTTTGTCGCATAAGGGTAATCGACCGGTAACAGGACCAAAAATGGGCCCGGTGTTAGAAAATCACGATTTTTCGTTATATGTAAAACTGAAAAATCGAAAGTTGTGATATAAAAACTTTCTATGATGTTTAGGGTCGCTTTCTACGAATCTGGGGTCAAAATGCCAAAAAACAAAATGTCAGAATAAATTTTTTAACTCAACCGAATTTTAATTTTTTTAAATACTATTATATTCTACGTATGAATTTGAGTAAAAACTCTATAGTGCAAATTTTTAAATAGAATTATCGTTTCCGATAAAAAAATTCATAAAGTTATAAAATTTTTTGAAATGTTTCGAAAAGTTTTTTCAACAAATTAATATTATACAAGAAAATACTTAGACCCGTTTTTTTTGAGCTGGCATAACAATAATTATAACTCATACGTTTGATTGTTCTAAGTACCTAGCTATTATGAATGATTTTTGAATGATGTGAATATTTTCGGGTGTACTGGCAATCAATCGACGCGGAATCACTCTGGATTTTACGTGGACTTTCCACAAAATCCGTAATAAATCTATGTGGTGAATTAAGATAGATTTTAGGAAGATCTTTCATAGATTTTATGTGGATATTTTTAGGTGGGAGTGAAATGAAGTATTATGTGCTTTATGCACACGTCACTTAGGATGTGTGCTGAATGACTGAATGTACAAGCATCCAGTTTATATAAGCAACTTTTTATTCGGAACGTTACGAAAATGGTTGTATTCGAGTCAAAACTTATTTTCTATTATCTAAATATCGTGATGATCAAATATTGTACATTTTATTGATTTGCTTGAATTTCTTTGCATGAAATTCCACTCTGAATACTATCTACCATCTTTTGATATGAAAAATTCATTGATTTGAAAAATAATGTCCGTTTAATTGGATCTGCGATTTTGTTTTGTGGCAATATGACCTCAGATTCGTAATCAGCGCCATTTAAAACATTGGTATGTGACAAACTTATTACTTATTCCTTAGTATGCAGCATGTTTCAAAAAAATTTATATACATGTATATGCGACTCTGTCATGCTATACAGTGTTATAAATCGATGAATTTTTTTCTGGGAATCGACAATTTTAATTAAAAATGTGTACGACACATTTTTTTTCTTAAAATTTTATGTAGAATATGATGATATTTTTTGAAATAGAAATATTGTTAAATTACAAAATTTATTCTGCCATATTGGATGCGCCATTTCTTTTGGCATTCTTACCCCAGATTCGTATTAAGCAACACCAACCCAAAAAATCACCCAATATTTTTTTATAATAAACTTACGATTTTTCGGGGCTAGATATAATGAAATACTACATTACATTAAAAGGGAGAAAAGCCGAACACCCCCCCCGGCGGGGTGATTGCCCCCCCCCCCCCCATTCCCGAGACGAAGGCGAGTGAGGCAATCCGCTGGGAAAGATGTTCGACTTTTGTCCCGAGTGATGTATACTATTTTTCTTCCTATCCGGTCGAATCTTTGCAGTCAAATCATCTTCCCGAGTTAAAAGTTCAAATTAACCAGTATTTTGTCTGCTGCATAAATAGATCGGTTAGGTTAGCAGACCAGCAGCTGTTCTGGCGAGCAGCAGCCGAAGTATATATATATAGATACTTTGACACATCGAATATGTATTAAAGTTTCTGATGATAATGCTCTGGATATTTGTTGATAAAATTGGGGCGAGGAGCGAGGGGCTTTTAGCATCCGCTAACATTTACGACCCGAGCAAAGTAAGGGTTGTTGGTCAGCGGATGTTGAAAAGTCCAGAGCAAAAATAGCAAAAAAAACGGCTATACACGTATCACTTCCACAACGAGTCTTCATATGTTTTATCTAGTCTGCAATAGTATGATTCTTTTTGCAGTTGTGTAGTAATAAACAATATAGAATTTCATTCAAATGCATTATATTTTGAAACAACAACGTTTTCTTCTCACATCTCACGATCATTCAACGACCACAATGAGGTTGGATATCTAAAGTATATACAGTTATTTAGCTGCATACGCATGCGAGAGAGAAGGGAGTATACGGCAGAGAGAGTTTTACTATTCCCTCCCAGCTGACTAGATGGTGCGCAGATAGGAAGGGAATATCGTCTTTCGGCCGACGAACGTAGGGACGAATGTCGAAGTTTCGACCAAGGTAGGAAGAAAAATCTTGATTTTCTAACTTTAAGACCTTTTTTGGTCCTGTTTCTGGTCAATTACCCTTGAAGGACAGATCTTGTTTGAAGTAAGATACAAAAAGGTTAAAATAATAAAAAAATTAGTAAAACATGGTGTCCATCTTTATATAATTTTGATTTCAAATGGAAAAACGCCGAAATAGTGAAAGATAACCACAAAATTTTTTAATCATTTTAATCGTGTTCTACGGGAAAAATTTTATCAAGTAGCTATTTTCAAGATTAATTATTTTTTACATTCACTTTACATCATAATTAACAAGTAAGCGAGCTAAGAATACATTCGTATCTTCTGACCGTCGCACAGTGGTCTGAGAAGTACGAAAATTGCACTAAATTCGTGCGTTCCACGAATTTTTAACCAAAATTAACGTTTTTGGGCTTATTTTACTCCTTGGATGTTTACCTAGGATAGTCCAAGTCCCTTGGACATGTCACGGTATGTCATATATATATGTATATACATGGAGTCTGGAATACAGTGAGTCGCCAAAATTTTTTGTTATTTGTTGATAACAATTTCTTGAAAAGGTTACGTAATTTTGTAAACAAACATACTGCAGTTTTTGAAGTCGCTAATTGAAAATTTTATTTTTTCTTTTCGAAATTCAGAATGGCGGATACAATATGGCGAACAAAAGTAAAAAAATTTGAAAATTTGAAATAAAAAAAAATGCGATGTGTTCTACATCGCATTCTAAGATTAATTTAGCTTTGGTATTTTTCGCTTCAGCTCATGGTTTTTGAAAAAAATATAATAATTTTTTAAAATGACAAAATGAACTAAATTCACCTTTACTTCAATTTTTTTCCTCAAATAAGAGAGGAAATGCAATGTCTGATGTTCTGTATAAATATTGTCACAGTTGCTGAATCAAATTTCAGTTAGACATGAGCAATTAAAAATGGCGGATCCAATATGGCGGGCAATTTTAAAAACCTTTGAAATTTCGAGATGAAAAAATCATTTTAGACCTTTAATATCTTCATAAAACAAGGTATTTTACGGAGATATTAGTCAGACAAGCGGATAACTACAATTACTTTTACAACAAAACCACCAGCTTGTTATTTGCCTTATTAAAATATTTTACTGCATGATTTACATACAACAATGTACTGAAATTGATGTATTATTATCGGATTTTGATATAAGATTGTTAAACGCGAGATGACACAGATTAATAAAAAAATGAAGTTTAACCTGGACAATTTTCTGGAAAAATGTTCACGGTAAATCTTAATATTCTTATGGTTGGCTTCCTGTGCTTCCTCGGACAGCATTCCGATCGGCAAAAAAAAAGTCTACTATTTCATAGCCATGTATGAGAATAACGTACGATGATTTTGGTATTTTGTACCATGAATTAATCTTAATGTACGTTTTGGCAGTTTCAAGACCATATTGTATGAATTCTTTTGCATTTATATCTTGACCACATGATATTACACCAACAATTACCTTGACTCTTTGTAACAGTTCCAGATTAGAAACTAAAAATAAATGTTTTTTCTTCTTACATCAATAATAAGAGCAAGCAATGCGGTTAGTGGGGAAAGTAATACAATTGTCATAGTTCAATGACTATGATTCTTCTACTTTCTCACTCCTTGGATGTATGCATTCAATTACACAAAATAAAAGCCAAATATGGAGTGCTTATCTTTATTTATTACATTACAATCAAAGCTTGAAGAGGCTGTTAGTGAACAGCGAAACGTTGACGATTGTAATGTAATAAATAAAGATGAGCACTCCGTATTTAGCTTTTATTTTGTGTAATTGAATTGTCATAGTTTCCTATAACATTCTGCGACCATTAATTTAAAGCATGTTGTATAACATGCAAAAATAATTCATCTGATTCCATAGTTGCTTTTTTTATTGATCAAATTTTACTGTACCAACATAACTTTAAATATATCTACAACTTATTACATTTATTGTACTAAAAATTTAATTTTCTATATAAACTAATTTATTTCAATGTTTTTTATACATTTCTGCCATATTGGATCTGCCATTTCGAGCTTTTCTTATCTGACTGGAAAATTCGATACAACGACTGCGAACATCTCAATTTTTTCTACAAAACATCAAAAGTCTTCTATTATTTAAGAAAAAAAAAAGAGATCCAGGTGAATTTAGTATTTTTCTCATTTCCAAAAGCTTATTTTTTTTTCCCAAGCACATGAGCTCAAACAAAAAACATAAAAACAAATGTATCTTAAAACTTTACCTAGGATATCATATGGTTTTTTCATCTCGAAATTTCAAAGGTTTTTGAAACGGCCCGCCATATTGGATCTGCCATTTTTAATTGCTCATGTCTAACTGAATTACGATTGAGCAACTATTACAATATTTATACATAACATGAGACATTGCATTTCTTCTCTTATTTAAGGAAAAAAATTGAAGTTAAGGTGAATCTAGTTCATTTTGTCATTTTAAAAAATTATCATATTTTTTTCAAAAACCATGAGCTCAAGCGAAAAATACCAAGGCTAAATTAATCTTAGAATGTGATGTAGAACACATCACATTTTTTTTTATTTCAAATTTTCAAATTTTTTTACTTTTGCTCGCCATATTTGATCCGCTATTCTGAATTTCGAAAAGAAATATGAAATTCTTAATCAGTGACTTAACAAATAGTAGTATGTTTGTTTAAAAAATTACGTAACCTTTTCAAGAAATTGGTATCAACAAATAACAAAAAATTTTGGCGACCTACTGTATTCCAGACTCCATATATATATATATATGACATAGCGTGAGATGTCCAAGGGACTTGAACTATTGTAGGTCACCATCCAAGGAGTAAAATAAGCCCAAAAACGATATTTTTGGTTGAAAATTCGTGGAACGCACGAGTTCAGTGCAATTTTCGTACTTTTCAGACCACTGTGGCGTCGTTGACGGCCACAATGTTAGTCCAAAAATCTGAAAATATTATAGTATTGTTTGCTCATGTAGTGCTATCTATGGCCAAAGTTTGGAGAAAATTTTTTTTGTCTTCGGTCACATGGAATGCCCTATATGTATATATTACTATATTACACAGTGAATTTAGTGGATTTCACTATAAAAACTCCCTACAAACCCCCCCATACCCCCACAAAGCGCTCACCAACCCCCACAATTCTAGGTAAAATTTATTCAGTTTCTACGTAAATTTCATTGTGACTAATATTCGCTTTACCTCACACCTCATACCCCTCCCCCGTTCCAGAAACCCTACTCCACCGTTCGACACGGTTTTTTAAGCTCAGCTACACACCCGCCACAAACCCTCCCACAAAATAAGGTTAAAATTCTTTCCATCTCTCCGTTATTCGCGTTAGGTCGAAATTTTTAATCCCTCCCTTCTCTCTACAATCCCCTGCGATTGAAGAAAAAAATCTTACACAACTCCCCATACCCCCTACAAGCTCCACCAACTAATATATATATGGGGCATTCCACATCAACTGTATCAGTCAAAAAGGAGATTTGGTCGAAATCTATGGGAATCTATAGTCCTTCGTGAGAAAACAATACTCTAATTTTTTTAGATTTTTTACTGACACAAAAGCCGTCAGTGACTGTCACACAATTCAAATATTTTTTTTGTCCCAACAATTTAGAATTTTATTGTTAAAATATTGAATTAAAAAAAATAAACTGGTGGATACATTTGGAGATTTTTTGACAAACAATCGTTTAACAATATTTATAATACGATTTAAGGCTATGTTACTCCTTTTTTTTTAATTATTAGATTTAAATATTTTTTTCAGCAAAGTAAACATGTTTTTTTTTTTTTTTAAACTATGTAAAAAATGCTACTTCCATAATATTTTACATAGTGGGCTTGAAACGGGAACAGGTGCTAGGTGGCGCTAAACATTATGGTTACCAAATTTAGGGCTTTCTTGCCTGCATTTCAATGTTTTGCAATGAGATGATAAGATTATTGGAATTCATAGAGGTCACCGATAATAAGTGTGTAGTTGAACTTTTGGAATTCAAAATGGCTGATATAATATGGCGGACCATTTTTTAAAAAAAATTTAACAATAGTTCTAAAAAAATTTGTATTGTATTTCTTATTAAATTCTAAGTAAAAATTGTATCTTGTACTTTTTCGATTAAATGCATGTATTCAGAGCAAAAAATTTATGAAAGTTTTACCATACGGATTCACGTAAGATTTCATATTTCGTTCAGTACTTGAATTTGAGAGTATCTTGTATAAGCAGTGGATGATGCAACCGAAAGGCACCTTAGAAATATTTGTAAAAAATACTCCAGAGTTTATTGGATGCTTTTGTGAAAGGATTCAGAAGTGGCTTCCGCATGCTTTTATAGTTAAACAACAGTCAAGTTACAGCAGAAAATTTAAAGACTTGTTGCAGGAAGGAGAATTCTTAGTACTAGCTGATTTGCCTGAGAATCATGCATTTTTTGTGCAAAATGCAGCTCCAGGGAACCACTCGAATAATAATCAAGCGACTATATATAATGTTGATGTTTACTTCAAAGAAAACGATATAAGTAGTCATATAAGCGTGGTCATTGTTTCGACTTGCCTTCACCATGATGCTGTGGCGGTCTATACGTATCACGAAATTGTGATTCAATTTTTGAGGAACAAGTTAGAAAATGTCCAAAAAAGATATTATTTCACTGATACTGCACCACATCAATACAAGAACTGAAAGAATGTTTTAAATTTTGCGAATCACCATCAAGATTTTAATACACATGCCGAATGGCATTTTTTTCCGATAGCTCATGGGAAGGGACCCTGTGACGGTCTGGAAGCTATGGTTAAAAGGAGTGCTGTTCGAGCCAGCTTACAATCAAAAACATTGATATTAACAGCATTGGAGTTGTTCAAATGGTAAAACACTACAGATAGACTGACGAGCATAAATTTCGCATACTCTGACATTGAAGAGTATGAATCACACAATAGCAAATAAAACAGCCGGTTCAACTCCAATAACCGGATAAAATCCTTACAAAATAAGCATTGTCTCATCAGCTTGTGAAACGGATTTGTGCGAGCAAACAAATACTCTGAATCTACAAGTTATGAAGATTTTAAAATTCTTTGAAAGGTACTAATACCATTTTTGAAGAGTAACTTTATATTCTTAGAAAGTAATGGGTTTTAATGTCTATGTGCAAGATAAAATAAATTAAATCGTTAGAAAATAAATATATTTATTGACTGTGCTCCTTGTCAGCGAACCACAAAACACATTTTTACAATAGTCTAACACAAATCATAATCCAAATTCATATTAAAATTCCGTAAAAACAACTAACCGTCGGCCATATTGATACTGCCATGTTGATTGTAGATGACCTATCACAAATGTCGTTATCGGCAGACTTTAAAGTTAATTGCACGAATTGAAACGTTTCATAATCTTTCTTACGGATTGATGAATGGAAAAAATACGAAATCTTACGTGAATCCGTATAATTAAACTTTCATGAAATTTTTGCTCTGAATACATGCATTTAATGCAAAAAGTACAAGGCACAATTTCTACTTAAAATTTAATAAAAATACAATACCATTTTCTTTAGAATTATTTTTGAATGTTTTCAAAAATAATCCGCCATATTGGATCAGCCATTTTGAATTCCAAAAGTTCAATTACACACTCATCATCGGCGACCTCTATGAATTCCAATAAGTTTATATCTCACTGCAAAACTTTGAAACTCGAGCGAGAAAGCATCAAATTTGGTGACTATAATGTTCAGCGCGACCTAGTGCCTGTTCCTGTTTCAAGCCCACTATGTAAAAAATCATGAAAGTAGCATTTTTAATAAAATAAAAAAAAATAAAATAAAAAAAAAAGTGTCATACTATAGTAAAAAAATTGTTTAAATCCAAGAACTCAAAAAAAAACGTGTAACATAACCTTAAATCGTTTTATAAATATTTTAAAACCATTGTCCGTCAAAAAATCTATAAAATGTAGCCCCCAGTTTATTTTTTTTAAATTCAATATTTTAGCCAAAAAATTCCTAATAATGAGGTCCATGAAAATATTTTAATTTTGTGACCGTCACTGACGGCTTCGGTGTCAGTAAAAGAATCTAAATACATCAAAGTATTGTTTTCTCACGAAGGACTATCGGTTCCCATAGATTTCGACCAAATTTATTTTATGACCGGTACACTTGACGTGGAAAGCCCGACATACATATCTTACGATATATATATATATATATATAGTTGTAAGAACTATAATATCCTTCACCCCCCTCTCCCCTGCTCACCCCCCCCCCCTAAATCACGGAAGTATTCTTTTGATTTTTACATGTTTTCGGTTTGTTGTAATATTAAGGTGAACAGGCCACATCCACATTTTTAAATTTATTCTTCAATGTTAAAAACCTATTTCAAAAAGACCTTTGTGACGTAATTTAACTTTTATTTGTATTATGGATATTATTTAACATTTATTATATTGTGATTTTTTACCATTCCTAATTGTTGTCTTCAAAAACTTCCTCCCAAACTATGTTTTCGACAATGTTACTGTCACTTCTATTTAATTGTATGAAAATATTATTAGGATTCTTGCATCTAGACAATGCTACATATAATTGGCCATGAGAAAAAGAGGTTTATTAAAATAAAGACTGATTTTATAAAAAATTAAACCTTGAGATTTATTTATTGTCATGAAATAAGCTAAAACAATAGGAAATTGTTCTCTGTATAAAATAAAAGGTAAAGAAGTGTTATTTCCAGAACATAATGCTACACGCGGTATAAAAGCTTTATTTTCATTTTTTTTCCCTGTTATAATTTCTGCATCAGTATTGAATTTACATAATTTCGATATTTTTAATCTTGTACCATTGCAAACTCCATCATTAATGCATAAATTTTTTCTTAACATTACTACTGCTCCGATTTTTAAATTAAGTTCATGTGATGGAAGACTTTTTCGCATATTACTCAAAATTTCTGTTGAAAAATCTATATAAATGTCATTGTCTGATTTGTCAACACCTTTGTAAGTAGCTTTATCTATACTGTCGTATGTTACAATATTTCTTTCCATATTATTTAAAACTTTATTATTTTGAAAATCCGTATATTCGTTATAAGTTGTTGATATGGCACTATTTAACGTTAAGCTTGATATCGTTCCAAATATTTTCGAACATACATCAGTAGCATTCCAAATTTCGGGAATATTGAAACTTTTGATTTGTCCATCTCCAATTTTGAATGATAATTTTAAGAATCATTGGTCTATTGATCGCATGTTTATTTGTGATTTATAAATATTGAAAAAGGGCCTAATTATGATGATTTAATCGTTTCAGAAATTATTATACGTCGGTTACTATTTTTAACTACAGGCAGAATTTGACGGAAATCTCCACCTAACACTATTGATGTATTTCCAAAAGGCTTATCATTGTCACACAAATTTTGTAGAGTTCTGTTGACAATTTTTGGTGCTTTTTTGGAGTCATTGAAGCGTTATCTCATATTATTAAATCTACTTCTCTTATTATTTTTTTTATCGATCTCATACTAGAAAAAAGAACTTTCAATGTTATCTAATGCTAATGGTGATTCAAAAGTCCTATGACTTGTCATACCTTTTGGTAGTTATATTGATGCAATTCCTGTCCACGCCATGGACATATTTTTTTTTATTTTTAGAAATAAAATAATAAATTAAAGTCTTGTACAGAAAAGTTTTTCCTGATCCTCCTTGACCGTCAATAAAAAAATTTTTATCAATACCATAACATTTGGATCTGAAAATATGTTTTTGTTTTTTGTTTAATTTCCCATATGTATCATCGAACATATTTTTACTTAATTTTATTTCCTCATCATTGTTATTAACATCTAGAATTATATCCTCTGGAACAGGTAGATTGAAATTTTCACAACATTTACTTTCTAATTTAAAAATTTCATTTAAATGTGCAAGAGCTTGATTTTCTTTATTTATTTTAAAGTCTTCTGTAAACTTGCTTGTAAACATTTTCCAGATGTCATCACCTTCAATATTTTCTGCAAGTAAAAACCATGCGAAAAATTTCCTCAATCGATTTGGTAACATAACAACGCTTGCTTCTTGGAAAATAGTCTAAATTTTGTAAATCGTGTTATATTAAACCCATGCTAATTGCAGTTTCTAGAAAAGTTGTATATGTTTTACTTTCATATGTTTTTAAATCTTTAAAAGAGGTACAACCATGTTTTTTATTTATCATCAACTTTATGCAAAATCTTTCTTGGTCTTTCGGAGAAATAATATACAATCTACCGATTGCAGTATACTTCCTGGAACGTTGTTTTTTTTTCCATTTTTTTATCATTTTATTCAAATTATGATATTCTGGAATATTCACGTATTTTAAGTTTTCAGCAAATTTATCTGTTTTATTTGATTCAAACCATTTTGTAAGTTGTGTTCTGTAATTATTTAATGATTCAGAAATTTGGTTTTCATCGAAAACTATATTGTGTTCTTTTCAAGTACTGTTAAATTTACTACACAATGACTTCTACCGCAGATAAGATATTCTTGTAATCTCCAAGCGGCTTTCATTGGACTTAAATATCGTGCATCGATGTATTGTTCAGTTTTATCATAAACTTCATTTTCGCAATTTATATTTTTTTCTATTTTACAAAATGCTCTATCGCTTCCTTTATGAAAATAGTTGTATATGTATTTTATGCTTTGTATTGATGTGTTCAACATATATTTGACATTTGTATTTAATTAATAAAAACTTACTGTACGCTACAACCTCTGAGCTGTCAACAACAATGTTTTCATTACTATTTTCAATTCTGTACATATTTTTTTCGGACACATTTCTTCTTTTATATTCCAGATACCTATTTTTATTAATAGGAGTACATTCACGAAAATCTTTTGGAAAATTTTCTTGACAAATTTTGTGATTTTTTAAAATCATGGACTATATAAACTATGAGGACCATGTAACATGTGTTTCATTACTTATTTTCTTAATGTTTCATCATTTAAAGGAATTTCGGCAGAAATATAACTATTAAAATCATCCGGAGTTATTATTTTATTATCAGGATGCAATGATACTAATATATAAGCATGTGGAAGTCCTCTTTTTTAAAATTCTATGGTACAAACGTAAGATATGATTTTGTTAAACAAGTGGTTTTTTTGTAATATTATCCAAAAGTAATTGTGATTTCGTATGAAACAATGGGACTGTTGTATTTGGTATATCATTTGGTAAAGTGTTCTTTGGAAAATTTTTGTATGCATATTTAATTTCTTTCCATTTTGGATTACACGTAACAGTTACATAAACACATCCGGTCTACCGCATTTTCTCAGAATAGCCATTGCATCTTGATTATGCTGTTGCATGTATCGACGTTAGATGCACTATTCATAACATGATCCAATAATCCTTGATAACATTCAATACGTAAATTTTTTTGATTATTTCTTAAATAGTTCATACGATTATTTTATACAATAATATAAGCATTCAAAAAGTATTGTTGTCTCAATTTTCCTGCTCTTAATAAAGGATCAAATTGGAAATTTTTTGGTTCATACGATAATCTGTAAATGTAATATTGCAAACTTAAAATTGTTTGGATTTTTTCTTTTGAATTTTGAAAATAATTTGTACTCCAATCTTAATCACCAGATGGAAAAAAAAAAAAAAACTATAGGATCTACATATTTAGATAATTTATTTAAATAAGTATGTGTTGGCATATTATCTGGAAGGTTTTTAGGATAAACACATATATCAAAATCATCAAAAATTTCAGTTTGAGAAACTATAATTGCACCACACTCAGCTGTTACTGGTTTGTTGTACCTATTATGTTTTTCACTATTTTTACGCAATAATAACATCTTATACTTAGGTAAATATTGCGATTATGTAATCCAATATAGATATTAATAACTTTTCGATATTGATTTTTATTTAAAATTTTTGTCAGAATTGCTCAGTGTTCTTTAAGTAAATTTGAATTCAACTTTAGTCGTTCTTCAATAGCATGGAAATCATCATGTATGTATAGTTGGCTATTACAAGGCTTAATATTCCCTAAATTTTATAAACCATTAGGTGTTGAATGACAAACTTGACCCTTTAATTTTGAATTATATATAGCCTTTCTTTTTTCATGTGAAATATTAGCATTGACTGATGCAAAAGAGAATATATTATTGTAGTATCGTATTAATTTTCGGAAACTATCGCTATGTAACAACAATTTTTAATGATTCATCGTATTTGCTTAATAGGGGTAGAATAATTTGTTCTTCTTTACAGCAAAACTTTTTCCTGTCTTCTTTCTAAAAAACAGCAAAACTCATTGGACATTTAAAACTCATTTCTCCAAAATTACTAATTTCAGAAGTTTTAGCACTATAATTTGATGCTATATTTATTCTTTTATTTAAAATCTGACTATCATAAATATCTCCGTTTTTACGTTAGAAATATTTTTTCACAAAATTTTCAGAATTATTGTTTTTTTTGGAATCTTTAATTTTTTTTTATTACGTCATTTTGCAATTTTTTTTATTTTCATCATTTATAGTTAATTGTATCTATAACTTTAATTTTTGTTTTAAAACTACATCATTCAATAACGTCGTAATAAGGAAGATTAATGTTGTCATTATATGATAATACTAAATTTTTTTCACTCGAAAAATTTTCATAAGTTTAAATGGAAATTCCAGAAACAACCTTGACATTAATATGATGAATATTGACAGAACTTCTTATTAATTTTATTACCACCATTTTTGTTTTTACTCACAAAGTTATAATAATCAATACTGTCATGAATAGAATTATAAAAATTATTTTTCAGAATGGTGTCCTTGTAAACAATCCATTTGTTCATAACATTTTGTACTATTTCCAATCTTATTTCGAAGTAGTCATTTTCATTATCATATAAAAATAATAAAAAACATTAAAACAAACGATTTCCATCTCCTAATACTTTTGGATTTTGATAAGTATGATTTTTCAAAAAGTCCGTTTTTTTCACTTCATCATTTTTTTTTTTTTTTTTAATTTATTTTAAACTCCTAATTTCTGTGATTAATTTATCATTATTTACATAATTTTTAACTGATATTTGAGTATATTTATTTATTTTTACCTTTATCAATGTCGCAATTTTTGTAGTCTAAAATATCATAATGACCAGAATCTATATCAACGCATAACAGTAATATTAAGTTCTTGTCACTCATCGGATTGCCAAAAACATGATTCGTAATTTGTTGAATAACTTTAATATAAATGTCATAAATATTGACAAAACTTTTTATTTTCATTGCAGTACCGTAATTACTATTTTTACTCATGTAATTATAATTATATGAACTATTTTTAATCGATTCATAATAATAATGTTTAAACTTTAATTTAAATGTATTATCACATCAACAACTCCAACAACTATGTCATTAGGACAATGAATTAAAATCAATAATTTATCTTTTAAGAATTATTAATAAACAAATTTTTAGTAGCAGAGTTTAACTCAAAGTAACATTACAATTTTTTAATATTCTAAAAAGAAGTAAATGAATTTTTACATAAAATTTGATATAAGTTGCAGTTTTAACTTTAAAAAAACATATCAATCTTAAAACATGACAGATGAACCCTGAATTTCATCTATCAATGACCATAAGAAAATTGGTGCATATAAATTCCATGTTCATTTTTTACAGATTTTACAAATATTTCATTAACATTCCATGTAGATTCCACGGAGAAATAAAAACTTTTTTTCTGCAAGTTCGTTTGTTTGCTTTCAGAAGAGCTAGTGCTTAAGGTACGTACGAAACAATGGATCGTTTGGGCTCTTACAAACATGGCAGTCAAAAGCTCAATCAATTCGTAGTGTTCTTGACAGATCGTTTAGCATGAAATTCATGTAGTGTTGGAGGTAGATAGCGATACTCTTCTATAGTTACTCTAAACTCAGCGTAACTTGGATTGTATTATTTTCATTTAAGGTTACAGTTAGCAATAAGCCGAAGCTACATAAGTGTATTACATAGAACTGAATCAAATAGCTATGATACTGCCAGTCTCAAAGGACTTATTAGACTCACCAGACTTTGGTCATATGAGCCATCAAACTGGCCGTAATTTTATAAATCAGATCTGATAAGTCTAGGAGACGATAGGTAATTAGATTATCCCTGACTAACATTGTAATGAATTGACGCCATGTTTTAGTCACGTCTCCATAATAATATACATTCAGCATCGGTCGAGGTTTAATTATTTTACACCTTTCTTACTTAGGCAATAAATGTATTGCTTTACATATATTGAGAAAAAAGCAGAGTAAAAATTGTTGACCATCTAAAGTTGTGATAAGGTCCCTGGGGTCTTATCGAGCACTTTGATATACGTGATAGAGTTAGAGTTTATCCATCAGATTACTTAAGGGTCTATGCAGAAGTGTGATCAAAATGTAACAAAGGTCCCCCTGCTCTGCCTCGCGTGAGTTGAATGACGGCCAATCTCGAATCTTATCGCATTCATTGAATGACACAGTTAGACCCCTGAAGATTGATCGCGATTCTTCGATATTTAGCAAAAGTAGACTTTTTTGCGATAATCCCTACAAAATATGTGCTAAGCACTCTTTACTGTTTATTTTATAGGGACTATCGCAAAAAACCGTAAGTTTTTCCATGTATCGAAATATCGTAATCAAATCAAGCCACCTACAGTCTTTGCTTAGTTTGTCCCTACGATTGTTACCGAATAAAGACATAAGCATAGATCGATTGCACGTGTAAAGGGTAAAAAAAAATTATTACAACTTTTTAAAGCAAACGATTGTTTAAACGTTATCGATAAAATTCACTTGGAAGGAGACCCCGAAATTGAGCAGCCTATTTCTTTTAACTGATTGCATAAGTAATAATGTTTGAATGATTAAAAAATTTCAGGCTATTCGCTGGTATCGTCTTTGAATAAATTTTTTGTATCGAAGCAAGGTACGGTTGCCAAAATAAAATTGATCCTTAGAACATGATTTAGCGATACTTCGAACTCGTAATTATTTCGTCACTACAATAGATCACTAGATATATTGCAATCGGTTCTATTCCGTGATCTAACTCTGAAATTCTCGTATACTGTTGAGCTCTTCACATAAACATGATACACGAGTTCCATTACGGATGTTCCCAGTGAAAACGGGTAGCCCGATACTAAGAATTTCAAAACAATTCAAACAACGTAGTTTTTTCTATAATTCGCTTATGTACATTAATAAGTAATTAAACTTTAATTGAAATGTATTATTACATTAACAACTTTAACAGCTCTGTAAGTATGACAATAAAATTAAACACAATAATACATCTTTTAAGAATTGAAGAGAAATAAATTTTTAGTAGCAGCGTTCTCCGTAAAATAACAAGCTTATTTTCAATATTGAAAAAAAAAAGTAAACACATTTTCACATGAAATTTGATATAAGTTGCATTTCTACCTTTAAAAATAAACAGATTAATCTCAGAAAATAAAAAATAAACCCTGAATATTATCTTTGAATTACAATAAGAAATTTAGTGTATGTAAATCCCATATATATTTTTTACAGATTTCACGGGTGTTCCATTCAGATACCATGTAGAGTACACGGGAAATAAAAAATTTTTTTTAACAGCTCGTTCGATTGCTTTTATGAGAGCCAACGCTCAAGGAAAGTACGTAAGAACGAATAGTTTGGTAAATTGTATGATCCTTAACCGTTGGCTCTTACGAACATGGCAGTCAAAAGCTCGATAAATTTGCAATGTTCTTGACATAATATGTATACATAGTAATGATTAAAAAATTGCATGTATGGTAGAAGGAAGGAACTGGAGGACACAAGGACGATATCTTGGGCGCCCCTATTTTATGACAGGATCGTGTAGTACGACCAAAAAGAAGTGTCTTTTATCGTAGGCACCATATGTCTATCTCGCTTAGTTTTCGAGATATCGCTAATCGAAAATTAAATATCGAACTTGCGATATTAATGCTTATTATGAATTCAGCTCTCAAATAAGGGGTTTTTTGGGATGCTAATCACAAATATGTCAAAAAACTAATCAAGAATGGTGAACAATGTACATATATATATATATATTTATATATATATATATATATATATATATGTATATTGTATTAATAAAATTAATAACTGATGATTTGGTTGATAAATCATTAAATTTACAAAATATTTAGCAAAAATAATGTTTTTTTGCTTTACAAATATCCTAGCTCTGTTGTCAAAGCCTTCACACTAATACACACGCACGAATACACACGCACACACCCACATACTCGCACACACACACCCACACATATATATATATATATATCTTACTATATATACATAGTGATAAGGACGAAATTATTTTGGCCCCCCCTCACCCCCTACTCCGCCCCCCCTCAATTCACGGGTGAATTCGTTATATTTTTACGTGATTTGCATGATCGTCATTTGTTTGTAGCCCCCCTTACCCCCCTCGACCCCCCTCACCCCGCCTCCACCCCCCCTCAAAAATTTGATTGTTTTCTCTGTGATTTCACGTGAAAAATCATTTTTCTAATTTTTCAGTGCCGCCTACCC
>JAPYYV010012008.1:0-10509 GCA_030522625.1 Copidosoma aretas | reverse complement strand
GGATTGGATTGTTGAAAAAGCTAGTTCGTACGATTGCGTAGTTTTGTCGGGAAGTAAAAAGAATGCAAGTGGATTGTATACATTATTGTGCAAGCCATGCATAACTAATAACTGGTGAAACAATTTTAGAGGACTGTAAAAAGTTCCGTCTGCAAAAATAGTCTTAAGAGAAGACAACAGCCGTCAATTGGTTATTGTGGAAAACAAAACAATATTCTTACTACTATTATTTACAAGAAGAAATGGTTCGTCAGTGTTTGTATGAGGTTGAAGTTTGTCCAAAGCAACGTGTAATTCTGATAAGGCCTGCGGCAGAGGTGGTAATATACTACGATGAGCTGTTCCCATGTTACGCCGAATTTCTTCACATCGTCTACAGTTAGTTTACCAATTTTTGAAGTCTTTAACTCATTCCGAAGTATTTTTAAGGGACAAACTGATATATCTTTAATAGCATTACGTTTAAGAACACCACACAATTCTCGCCGATCTTTGATGGCCTCGTCAACGTTACTCTTGACCATGTACTGACTAATTGCTATTCCATATCTGCGTATAACCTTGCGAGTTCGATGACCTATTGTGTTTCTAAATAGTATAGGAGTATATGTCTCCTTTTCATTACGGCGATTCAAAATTTCATCGTTATGCTCATAGTGAAAACATGTATCGTTTCAACAAAGTGCTGTACTACTCAACATTCTTCTGTACTATTTATGTTACCTGCTTATATTCTACACGTCGCGCCTTGGGAACCAATTTGACCATGCGCTTTAATGACTCGGGAACCAATTTGACCATAAGCCCTAATGACTAAATTAACGGCGGGAACTAATTTGACTTTTTTCATGAATTTGGGAACCAATTTGTCCATGCCCTAAATAAGGTCAGCATGGGATTCAGCAAACCTTTATTCATATAATGTGATGTATATCTTTTTGGAAATTTGTATGACGGTGCTACAACATCTGCATTTGAAATACAAGTCTTGGGATATTGAATGAGTAATGTTTTCAATAAATGTTTACACATAGTTGACTCGATAACTAAAATATTTGTATGACATATATGACATGATAAAATATGAAAAAACAATTCGAAATTCAATTTGTGATAACATGTTTTAAAAACAATGGTTAAGCCACTGATTAGTCCACTGATGTTTTCTACTTTACTATCTTCTATAGTAGATAAAGTTGGTTGATTCATCATGCTTATTCATAACCTTTCTTTCATTAGTATCAGATTCATGCGCAGTATATAATCATCGAATTATGCGAGAGCAATAAAGGTGTATTGGTTTCTATGGAGAACTCAAGATATTCTTTCATTCTGAAAACGCAACCTGATTCTATTTTCAATTTTCTTTTGTCTTTTAAATAAATCATCTAAAATGTTTGCATCGGCTTCGTGCAAAGTTTCCTCAATATTATGAGTAGATCAAAAAGACAAAAATTGAGCGTTACCATTTACTTTGCATGCCAAATCAATAAAAATGCAACCTTGAAATTGTCATAAGATTTGATTTGATAAATTTCAGAAAAAATCTATCCAACATTATGAATTTGATTTCAGGATCCGTCCTTAACCACTTTAAGGATTCTGGTAATTTTTTTATGTTATTTTACAATGTATATCATTCTATGATTCAGGAATTTCACTTAAATTTAAGGTACAGTATACAGTTATGGTGAGATGAAAAACAAAAATATTCTATTCTAATAATTTTTCCCACAGGCTATGCAGTTATCATGTTGGGAGCCAGCTCTGCTACAAATGGATGTATATTTTTTTTCATAATCTATATTTTTATGAAATAGAACTTAAATCGTCATAAGACTAATGGCTTTCAAACAATAGAGAAGTTTTGCATACCAAAGCTTGACAGCTCACAATAGAACCATCTATGAAAAAAAACAGGTCTAGAAAGTCTAATCGATTCTTAATAAGATCATTACATTGAACGCTAGGCATATCACAATATTGTAGTGTGGTGAATTAGTTTTTCTAAAGAAAAGAAAAGGATTCAAGAAATCTAGTGTTATTTAAATGATTCGTGGGTTATCAGTCTGTTTCGGGCTATGTATGGAGACAATAGTTTTTTCGCGATACCTTCTTTCAAATACATTTTACACGTTTTCGATCAGGGAGAAAGTTGTAGATCTTAATAAAACACAATTCTTTTTATTGTGCATGTTTCTCTTCAGTATGTAAAACGGAACAGCGAAATAAAAATTTATTGCGCACTACAGAAAGAAATTTAAATTCTACAACAAAGTGTTAAGTACAAAATTTGTAGAGATCATTCGAAGACGAATTTTTTCGTTCAGTTCATTTTTCTCTAGTGTCGTTTTAAAGTACTGAACATCACATGTCATATTTAAATAGCAAAAAATCATTTTATAGCAATACACAAAGCAATCAAAGTTTCCATATGATATTATCAGATAGAATGTGAAATGAAAAAGTTGTAGATCTTACAAAAATTAACTTTTTTTTAAAAATCGTTCTAAATGGCTGACACATTAATCGTGTTATAACATCTAAATATTCTATATAATATTTGCGAACGAAATGGTAAATACAAAATTTCTAGATCCTATAAAAATATACTTTTCCTACCTCGGGCGTTTTTGAACGTCTAGTGCGCCCTCGGTACGAAAAAAAAATCATGTGCCACTGATGCACAGTGATCGTCCTGGAGAGGTGCATATTATTGACGAAAACTACTATTTTTTTGTGTTGTTTTGCCTATCAACAGTATCGTAACTCACCAAGTAATGAAAATTGTCTTAAAATGCTAAAAAATCGTTTTCCTAGCATGTAAGTTTTTTACTTGATATTTATGCTAAATTGACTGCGGATTTTTTAAATAATTTATTATTGATGCCAAAATACAATAAAACCCTCACTCCATAGAAATAATTAAAAATAAAATAATTGTAGATTGTTTTTATATCCAACTTTGAATTTACATTCAGATCTTTGATATGTTATAACGAATGTATCTGTTTACGGTTCTGCGTTTCCTTTTTTTTCGTCTTAGTCTATGAAAGTATTCAACTCTGCATATTGCTTTGCGCGCTAACCCCTGAAGTTTCATCAAATATATTTATTTTCATGATTTTTAAATCATATGAGTATTTATAAATTTATAGTATTTTTTAATCATTTTTCAAAATCTGATTTTCTTTTGACCAGTCCCAACTAATTACGTAACGAATAAAAAGCCTTAGTCACGTAAGACAATCAATCTTTTATCACAGATGATAAATTTAAAATTGAATGAAGGAAGTAATAAAAAATGATATTATAGATCACGCAACGTATAAAGATGTTGATGAATGAGATTGAGGATTATACCAAAGAAAAGCCATTAACAGTATCAAAAGGAAATGTAAATGAAAATTTTTAAAAGGTGGTTCAAACTTGAGACAAACTTTATCAGCTCATTTTTAATTTAAATGCCAAATTTCGATGATGATGTAACAGTTTTCTTTTACAATTCTTATCAAGACTTTGCTCTTATAAGTTGTAGAGATTCGCTTAAAAAACCAACTAAAGTAAACGAAGTGAGATTCAATTTTTTTTTTAACGTCTGAATATATGTTGAGCATTAAAAGTTATGTTTGTTATATTTTTTATTACAATATAATATAGTTTGCATGATTTTTCAAAAATAATTTTATCTAGGATGTTTTTGTACAAAAAATAACTTCTGAAATAGACGGTACGGTAATGACATCTAAATTAAGTATTGTCAATGACTAATCGTCGTCATGATAGACTTCCACATGCAGATGTTGACATGAATCATACACAAATGCTGTTAGTTTTTTCGTTCAAACTGTATCATTTAAAATTTCATTTGTTTAATGTGATGCAGCTTATCTTATCTTATTACAGATCTCAAGTAGGTAACGGCTGTCATCAGGTGCTACTTAAATTCAAAAGGCCTATAGTCAAGAGCTTCTTTTGAAACATAGTACTATAGATGACAAAAAAATAGTTATAATTAGTGACGCCGTAATATATGAAGAATAAAATATCTATTGTCAGGATGGATAAGCCAGATGAATTATAGCGGTGAAAGAGTAGTGGAGTAGCGTATCATTTATTGTCAGTGCTGAGCAAGACAAGTAGCATTGTCATCGTCAAATTTTTGAACTTGTGTATTCATTTATAAAAAGTGTACTGTGATTATTTCAGAGTTTAGTTTATTTTACTGCGGGCCCGTTAACGTTCACTTTGACTTTTCGATGATGCTTTGCCATATAACTGCATGAGCCTGAAGAGCGTGAATTCAAACAAGACTGGGCGCTGCTTTGATTATCATCCTTTTTTGCCCCTAGTTTTTGTTTAAAGTTCCTTTGACAACGCGAACGGTAGACGCGAAGACAGTTTCAAACCGATGTGCCAATGTCGTGATCAAGGGAGTCTATGTTCAGTGTCTTATTCTTTGAAGACGTACTGAATTGCGACGATTGTATGGTGTACTGCAGTAAGGGTGTTTTGGTGCCTATAAGTTACGAGAACGATGAACTGCAGACGAATGATCTACCGACTAGTTATCATTTTTGTCGTGACAATTTTGGCACTGTCGCGTGCGACAACAGCTTTCTCCACCTGGAATATCAACGTTGACTTTTATGATGGAATAGTAAGTACTCTAATATATTTGTTTGTATTGTAATAGTCATTTGTTCTGCGATTTAATCAAATTAGTTATGAATTTGTATTTGTACTATTTATTCCACGCATACCCATTTCTGGGCTTTTATGTATCTACCTTTCTTTCCTCATCTAACCTACCTACCCAACGTATCCCTTCTTTCCTAAACTTACCTGGTTTCCTGCACCGAGTATGCGAGTCTTTCGTGCGGGCCTCTATAGCAAAGTTCCCCTTAGACGATTTGGCCATCCATTCTACTGGGTACTATTGACAGGGCGCAACGATCGTCTCAAGCACACCCCAGAAGGTATCTGATTAATGAAAGGATTTCCTCCATTATCTATCTACCTTACTGTACCAACTGTTAAAATCGATAGTGACTTTACCGACGAGCTGGCCAGGTGTTGCATTTCCCCGGAAGGAAGCCCCTGGAGGTTCGGACATCGTTCGGAAAAATCCACTAATCGTCTTAAAAATCGGATAAGTGGTTTTTTGGTATCCTGGGTACTCCTCCTATCGAAAAAGCTCGAGAAAAAGATCTCGATATTTTTCAACGGGATTCGAGAACCCCGGTCCCTCGGAATTTTTCAGACCAGGCAGCTAGAACGCTAACCGCTTAGCCATCGAAGCTCCAAGTTAGTTATGATATCGCGGGTCATTTTTTATATTAAAGCATATATATGTCGAAATCCGGAAAAAGTATGCACTTTTCGTGTTCAAAATTTAGGGTAAATGTTTTCGCGTGGCACACCTCCAAAACGTCAAAATTCATGCACCGCGGGTGCTCGTTCTCTTCGTCTTGAACCAGCAAACACGTTTTGCCTCGCGGAACACCCATTTTTTTCACCCTGGAAAAAGATACAGCAAGAAAACTGAACGCTTCTAAAATGAAAAATTCACGTTTTTCAGTCCCCACTTACTCAATAATATTAAAAAAAAAAATTCTCTGAGATCAATCGACAGCCCTTGAAATAAGCTTTAATTTGAGCACAGGTGGAGCTGAAAATATTGATCTGATCAAAAGTTACGAGCAATTTAAGTTTGTGCTCGAATATCGTTAATTATTTTTGTCAATCAGGGGTTTTGACTCATTTTGCCGCACCAACTTGAATCGCTCGTAACTTTTGACTGGATCAATTGTTTGAGTCCTACCAGGGCTCAAACGAAAGCGTCTTTCAAGAGCTTTTGAGAGCTATTTTGGAAAAAAGTTAAAAAAATTTCTGCGCTGAATTACGGTCAAAATAGTAACTTCAAAATTTTATTGAAAAACGTAAATGTTTTCATTTTAGAAGCGTTTAGTTTTCTTGCCGTATCTTTTTCCAGGGTGAAAAAAATAGGTGTCCCGCGAGGCAAAACGTGTTCCCTGGTTCAAGATGAAGAGAACGAGCACCCGTAGTACATGAATTTTTGCGTTTTGGAAGTGTGCCACACGAAAACATTTACCCTAAATTTTGAACACGAAAAGTGCATATTTTTTCCGGATTTCGACATATACATTAGTATTTTACAAGCTATCAGCTTTATATATTAAGTGTCGAAAGATAAGAGCGATGAAGTAATGAAAACTTTTGGACACTCGCGCATTTTAGAAAAAACAATTTACCATAAGGTGGTTTAGACGTGACTCCGTAGTCAAATGCGCTACTATCACACATGAGTTTAATTAAACTGTATAAGGTACTTGAAAGAAATAATTATCTCGATAAGCATCCACGTTAAGCCGGTATTGGGTGCGTTCACAGTGAAGAAAATACCAATAGCATCATGAAGACCGAACGGTGCAGAAGTTACGTGACGTACTCTTGACCTCTTGCGCGCTATTCGTTTCAACAGAAGTGACATCTTAATACCAGAAAATGTTGCGAATCTCAGTTTGGTCCCAGGTATACATGCGTAAAGCAGTTTTTAGTGCATGCAGCATGTTCGTATGTACATTAATTCTACCAATTAGGTGATATATTTTATATATTTTATCCAGTTGATGTACGTACGTGTGATGAGTTTTAAATTTTATTGTACGAATAGTAATTTTTACAGTGCAGAACGGTAAAAATTATGTTGACAAAAGTCAAAAGTCCCTAGACAACGAAAAGTCATCAGATTACCGTTCCAGCACAGTAATTTTTCTATTTTGTTTCTCTCAGTGTACATATAGGGGCACTGATAGTCTACTAATACAATAAGTAATTCTGTCAACTGACTAAGGGGACTATAACACAGAAATGGGTGACTCTCCCGTAACTTGCTCAGACCGTGTCCGGGGCTCGTGTACTCGTATACAAATGAATTTGGATACTATAAAAGTGGTTTTATATGTTAAAAGATGTAAGCTTTCTTTGACATATGGTCTTGGATCGATTTATTGCCTCCTTCACCAAGAAAATTGCGGAAATGGGTCGAAATGTCAGTTCCGTGATGTGTCCCCATCTCAAATTTGCCCATAAACGATCTCCCCAGTTAAAAATTAAGGTTTTTTGCCGGACTTGTGCATACACGTTATGAACTACGGTCAATACGGATTAAATTTGTACTGTAGTTGAATCGATTATCAACCAATAAGTGTAAGTAATCAGTGCATACATTGTGTCCCCGGATTTGCCCAAAAAACGTTGCACCAGAACAAATCGACTTAAAAAACGTGGTGTTTACTGGCACAGGGCCAAAAACCAGCCATATTTTAAAGTACATACCAAAAGTAAACAAATGCCACCGCGAGTGCCGTTCGGAGTCTTAATCTCGTAGATGTTTGAGTGTTTGATTTTTCGTTTTTCGTCGCGTACACAAACTTGGGTCAGTTCCCGAATCACCTTATGCCATGACTAGGTACACGTAAACAGGTACGCAAACTGCATTTTCCTGTTGTATCTGACTGTAACAGATGGATCATAAGCGGAAAGGTCTGCATGTTGTGTGTACGAGCCATAAGAGCACTTCGAAGCTCGAAATGTCAGTTCCCGAATGTCAGTTCCGTGACAGTTCCTTGATCATCTAAAGTCAAAATGCATTTTATTCGAGTTTCAAGCAATGTATGGCCACGAAACTTTTTTAATGGCATTGGTGGGCAAAACTATGAGACACGTGTGTCGGAGTTTCGACCAATGGGCCTTTTTTCGAGAGATGTATCGATCAATATCGATCACGTAGTAAGCGCGTGTTGCCAAGTAGCAGAGTACGTGAGAAGGCCCTGACTAGGCTTAAATAAAAGCTGAAGTGAGCCCCTATCGATTAAAAAAAGATTCGTCCTATATAGTGCCGCCGATCAAAAGTTATAGTGATTTGAAGAAAAATAACGATTTTCTCCGAAATTCTCATAAACTCTCATATTTGTTGATTTTCATGGTTCATCTTTGAACCGCTGTAACTTTCGACCGAAGGCACTAAATTGAACGTAATTTTTTTCAATCGATAGGATTGAATCTCAGCTCTCGTTTGGGTTTGGTCAGGATACATGAAGTTCAAAAGCGGCTTGGTTACACGCATTACCGACGAACATGTTTTGTCGAAAATTTGCTAAAATTGACTGACTAAAAATGTTGTATATCTTTTCGAAAAAAAATTTTGTAGTGAAACTGTTCTGGGTACTTGTTTTGAGTAGGATTTAGAGTAATTCTAATAGAAAAAAAATTTTTTTTTCGTTAATCTTTTTTCAAGCAAATTTTCAGTCGTTCTGAGTGAGTTACGGGAGAATCACCCATATATTTTCGCCACATATATATATAGTCAATGTATTGTATGTTTACCGTGTGTATTTGCTCCGTGCAGCAATCTGAAACAGCGCTGCCTGCATGGGAAAAAACGGTGGTACCAACTCACAACAATAACATGGCCTTTTATGGGCCATGACTCTCATACATTTTTTTTGAGGCATTAATGAATCTCTTATAACTGGGATGAGTTTTTTTTAGTGTTTTGTATAAGTTTTGAGTTGACAGCAACTTTTTCACTGCTTTACGATGAAAAAAAAAATTTCTCAATAAGAAATACATGTTTGTGATTTAGTATGGACAATTTTTCCCGTTGGTGGCACTATTTCAAAGTTCTTCACGAAGCAAATAGTGCTACCGCTATTACAATCCTTATGCATTCATTACATGAACTATGATTCATATGTAACGACGCATTGAATGTGTTTATAAAAACTTACAGTTTCCACTTTCCACCGAAGCTTTCTTCACAGCTTTTTACCATCTCTTATAACTGCTGTTATAGAAGATAGACACAAGTCATAAATAAGCTTGATCTCTGGGGTGATCAAATGAAACCGATGAGTTGATTGATAACATTGAAAACTAATTGAAGCATAAGAATAAAACCAGAAAATTCCATGATTATACTTTTGAGTATTTGTATTCAATTCTTATCATATTCATCCTTGAATTTTCAATGCTAGTTGTCTTCTCTTTCATCTTTTTTTCGAATGTAGTGTCACTAAGTATAATTAAATATTGATATGAGTTAATTTAACTTTAATCTGTTTTGGTGTCGATGCTTCAAAATATAAATTTTATTATTTGAATTCTGCCTTACTTCTGTACATTGTCTGGTATACGAAGAGCTTTTTTTTCGTTTGAGCACTTAAGTAAATTAATGTCTTTTTATGATTTGATTGATCCAATAATCTGTATCTACGTTTTTTATCCCCGAATTCCTGTTTATTGTTTCATATCCTGTGCCTGTGTATTTTTGTCTGTAAGTCTGTGTCACTTTAATTCTGTGTATCTACTTTTTGTTTAGATGATTTATTTTATGTACCTTGTATTTGGATCATCCATAAACTATACATGCTTATCCGGTACGGTGGCGCAGTGGTAGAGTGGCAGGTCCGTCGATCACCGAAGTTAAGCAGCGTTCGACGCGGTTAGTACTTGGATGGATGACTGTTCAAGCCTATCAAGATCTTAAAGTAAAGAGTTATAGAAAGTAAACAATTATTTTATGAATTTTGCTATATTATACGACTCTATTTTTCGCCTCACAAAAAAAACTTACAAATTATGGGAATCTTTCTCGCTTTTTATTCGACTTAAATTTTTTAGAGCTTATTTTACTCCTTGAATAGTTTGAGATCGAGTGCTGATCGGTAGCTTTTGAAAATAATCAATGTGCCAAAAGTTACAAACATTTGTTTGCACGAAAAAGTAAGGAATCGTGTATAAACTCGTGTTTTCGTATTAACAAATGTTTGTAATTCTTGATATCATGATTATTTTTAAAAACTACCACCTATTACTTGACCTGAAATTATTTAAGGAGTAAAATAAGCCCTGAAAAATTTAAATCGAATGAAAAGCGAGAAAGATTCCCATATTTTGTCAGTTTTTTTTGCGAGACGAGAAATAGAGTCGTCTAAAATGGCAAAATTCATAAAATAATTTGTTTCTACATCACTAAGTAACCCTCTTTAATATTTGAATATCTCTTCACTTTCAGATCTTGACCGACTATAGTATACTCTATTAATTAATTGAAAAGAAGACATATAATATAGTGGTAAAGAGTCTCCTTAACACTTATCTTTAACACAATTTTGAACTTTTTACACCTACAGGTGCTACAGCACTAAGAAATACAAATATTTTTGAATCACCTGCGTTGAAAAAAAAATTATTGCTTCCTGGTCTTTCCACAGTTTTGGTGCGTTACGAAAAGAAAGTAAATTTCAATCACTGAGGGCTCGGTCAGATGGAGCACGGAAACTGCATACGGAAGCTATTTGAGCCCATGAGAGTGAGAGAGAGGTGCACGTAAAAGACGTCTCTCTCTTACTCTCATGGGCTCGAATAGCTTCCGTATGCAGTTTCCGTGCTCCATCTGACCGAGCCATTAGCATACTGGGA
>JAPYYV010012007.1:0-10509 GCA_030522625.1 Copidosoma aretas | reverse complement strand
TGGACTGACTGTGAAACTTGGGCAACTAATCAAGACTTTATAAACGGTTTAGAGATTGTAAAAAATTTACAAGTCGTAAATGATGTAGCGGAAAGGGCCATGAAACTGGCTTAGAATTACATAAATAAGACAAAAGATGAAAATCAGAAACAATATTTGATTCAACTTGTTAGTAAGTTTAAAAAAGATTTTAACAAAGCGCAGAAGAAAAATGTAGTTCAAATTTTTAAGAAATAAAAAAAAAGATGTTTACATTTTAGAAATAAAAATTTCTATTTAATTAAGTATTTCTTTTTTTTTGGATATTTTCCCTTCGACATTCATAAAATAAGTGCAGAATATTTATAAAAGACGTATTTGATGCACAATCAGAAACAAGAGCTTTTTATTGCTCATAATGTGATTTTATACCGAAAAAATTTTTTCACGCCACTAGACATGACTGAGAAAAATAGTAACACCATTGGATATTACGTAAAATTTTTATGATGAAAAAGGGGAAAAAAAAATAATACGTGTTTTTAGGTCAGTAGAATAAATAATGTATGAAAAAAACGTTAAAAATCGTATTTTCTTGCATAAAACTGGTTTTTTACACCATAAAACCCAACATCACACCAAAATAAATACCAGATTCGCATTTTCCATGTAATTTTAAATAAAAATATGTATTGCATTTAGACAAAAAAAAATTTAGGAATCTATAGGAAGTATTATGAAATAATATAATAGGAATATTACATTTTTGCGTGTGAAAAACACATTTGGACTTCTTGGCACGCTTAAATATTTTTTTTTTTGGGATTTATGGTTGAAAACCTTTTTTTTTTGGTCAAAGAAAAGATGTAAGTGGCCTAATCGAAGATTCGAAAAATTTGGTAAATAAGGAACACCCTAATATATATATCTACCTATATTATAAAGTTATTTTGATGGGGCTGTCCAGACATCCCCGCCACCTACCCACTGCCCCCCTCCTTCCCACAAAATAAGGTGAAATTCGCAATGCTTTTCCGTGATTTCAACCCGACAAAAAATTTGTTAGCGCCCCCCCCCTCCCCCAACCCCCTACTACCCCCCGCAGCCTGCCACATGAGTTTAATGAACCCCACCACACCTGTCCACACCCGACCCCCAAATAATAAGGTAAAATTCTATTAATTTTTCGGTGATTTCGAGTAAATAAAAATTTTTCATTACATGTTTTCCGTTTTAATCATGTTTGGCAGTAGCTCTTTGACCAATTTTTTTACCTGTTATTATGTCTGCTTTACGATTATATTCCAATAATTTTGTTATTTTTAATCTTGTTACACTACATAAAACATGAGATACACACAGATTTCTTATTAACGTAGTGATTGCTCCAATTTTGAGAACAAGTTTATGGGGTGGTAGATCCTCACGAATCAGAATTTCCATCGGAAAATTAATATAAATATTATCGTCAGATTTGTCAATACCTTTATAAGTTGCATGATAAATACTATAATATGTCTTCACGTTTCCTTTCATTTGATTTAACGTTTTATTATTTAAGAAATATGTGTATTTATTGTGAGAAGAAAGTATAACACTTTTTACTGAAAAATTATCTACTAAATTGAATATTTTTAAACACACATCTTTTGTTTTCCATTTTAGGGGTTTTTAATGTTTTTATCTTTCCTTCACCAATATTAAGAAAAAATTTTGAAAAGTGATCTTCGACAGAATACATATTTTTTTTATTATAAAATTTTTTTTAAAAATCTCAAAGGAATGGACATGTTATTGTTTCTCTCATTACAATGATTTAATTACTCTTTTTTACAACAGTAAAACACATTTCGCTGTAAAAGGTTTATTGGATGATTTTGATTACCACCTTTTCTCAAAAAAATTGTTTTGAAATTAGGAAGTTTCTCCGCATTTGCAATTTGATGCAAATGTTCATAATTTTTTGCAGTAGGATTGTGTTTCATGATTTCTGTCAAAGTTTTTAAATTTTTTTTGGATAAATTTTTGTTTTGAATTCAATTTATTATCAGATAAATGGCTTTTTAATCATTATACATGTATAATTGACCATGTTTAGGTACTTAACTCTCATACAATTTCAAAGAATTTGAAGTTCCATGACAAATTTGTCCTCGAATTTTAATGTTGTGATTTGATTAACCTTTTGTTCTATTTCGTTACTCATAAAGGATGCAACACTAAAGATATTATTATAATACCTAATGAGTATTCTAATATTATTTACCAGATGATAGAATTTTTTTTTAATTTCTGGTCATATTCACTTTAAAGGATTAAAAAAAATTGTTACTTTGTGGCAACAGTTATATTTATTCTTTCTTCTTTTCAAAACATTGCTGAACAATATTAACATTCATATATCATTTCACCATGATAAATAGGTTCTATAAAGAAATCATTTTTATTAGTTTTTATTATTTTTTCATTGTTTTTATTTGTAGCAAATGTAAGAAATTGTTTCGTGGTTGTTCATTGTTTTTTTTTTTGATGATGCCAATAATAAATTTTTTATTTTTTTTTAATACCTTCATTTTCAAAAGTGAAAGCATTTTGAATTTACCAGAATCAACGTCACCCGAAAATGATAATGTAAATTTTGAAAGACTTAAAGAATTGCTAAAATATAAGATGTAATTGACATTTTCAAGATTAATTATCACACAAGTATTAAACATTTTTACAAAATTTTCAATTTTAATTGCTGTTCGGAAACAACCTCTATGAAACATCATAGTAATGAAAACAAAAAAATAATTTAAAACAAATAGAAAAGTTTTTTTTCATTGAATCCATTATACAAATTAAAAGTGGGGCTTTGGCACACGTAGCGCGCAGGATGCGGAGCCCCACTTGTATATAGACATGGCTCTAAAAAAGTCAACCGGATTAGTGCTACGGACAAAATTTAGGAACATCTACAAAGATGGTCTCGAGCTTGAAATTTTTGTTTTTTGATGAACTTTATGAGGTCATCTGGCTCCATACCTAAATTCTGAAAAACTTAGCCAATATGGCAGTCGAAAGCCGGAGAAAAATCAAGTGTCCAGCAAATAAAGATTTCAAGAAGAAAAAGTCGACACAGGTTGGGTATTTTTTTAGCTTCGTTTGAAGCTTTTAGACACCTTTAAAAGTTTATATCATAGGTAGTTAAGTCCAACAAGGAGGATCCAATATGGAGCCCAGACATGTAATATGGTGGCCAAATTTTTGAAATTCGACTAATTTGCACCAAATTTGGTGTATAGAGGTTTTATGGGTGTTTTGTGCGCAAATCACGAATGTAAGGTCAGATTTTCCCATTTAAAAATGGCGTATCCAAGTTGTAGGACCTAACTTCCTAAAATAAACTGATTTGCAACAAATTGAATATAGGGAGATTTTCGAGGTCCCTGATTACAAATGTGAAGTTGGATCTGCAAAATTCATGATGGCAAATCCAATAGGATGGTTTTTTTTTTATCACAAGAATTTTACCGCGATAAGTGGGTTTTTCGGGTCGCTGACAACAATTTTAAGGTTCAATTATTAAAATTCAAGATAGTTGACCGATTATAGTGGATTATTTCATTAGGTTTTTGCCAGATTGGGCCTGCTATCTTGAATTGTGTAGATCTGACTTTAGATTCGTAATCAGCGACCACAAAAACCTTCCTACACCAAATTTAGTGCAAATCAGTCTACTACAGAAAATATTGTCCACCATTTCAGATCCACCATTTAGAATTTAGCAAATCTGACCTCGAATTCGGGATCGGCGACCCATAAAACCCCTATATACTGAATTTAGTGCAATCTGTTCGAATTTGAACAATCTGGCTATCATATTGAATTACTGCCTTCACTCTCAAGCTCAGGTGAGATCTCAGGTAAGATCTCAGGTTGAATCTCATCCCAAAAAATCAGGTAAGATCTTACATGATATCTCACCTGAAATTTTTCCTGAGATTTAAGAAAAAATTTTAGTATCAAAACTTGTTATTCATACGTTTTAAACGATTCCAAAACAGTCTAAATTATTTTGAAGAAGAAAATTTTTCTATTTCATACGTGCATTGTAGGACTTGAAATATGTTCCTAAAATTTTATGAGTTATAGGTTTTTGGCTCACAGATTATTTATATAATCCAAAATAAATTTTGGATAGGTATAATGCATAAAATTAGAATTTATCGATGTAAATATTTGAAATTTATTGTGTACAATAAGCATATTCCAAGAGGTATTAAAAACTTCTACCATGTATGTGTGTACCGTTATGTTAATGATAATATTTACTTTATTGGGGTTTCCGTACATTGATACATTTAGCCTTACATTACAGAAATATTTTTCGATATTACTTTTTTATTTATATGTTCTTACTTACTAGTCGCAATTACTGATACTTAATGTTTTCCAATTCGTCGCATTATTTCAACTCGCATTACAAATTCAATTCTTTTGTCAAATAGTACATTTGCTGCTTTTGAGATATCTTATTCTTCTTACAGATTCAGAGTCATTTTTTGTTAATAAAAATCTTTTTTCATTTATATCTAAACTAAATTGATCTTATGCAAACAGTCAATGAACATTTTATTTCCTTAAATATTAGTTCTTAACCTAAGTCGCTGTCAGGGATTAAATTCTCAGCAAGAATCCATGGAAAATCTGAGCCCTGACCAAGGATCAAACCCACGACCCCTGAAGCGGTGTTGCTTCCAAGGCTAGCACGCTAACCACTGAGCCAACGACCGCTCCATATTATTACTTACAAATTGACAACTTACTTATAACGTAAAGTACTGGCAAAAAAAAAGTTAAAAATCTAGTCAGTCAGGAAATAGTATAGCTAGGAAAATTCCTAACCCGTGTCGGCCACAATTATAACCAGGAAGTAGAATTTTATCTTCGACATTCTTTAATTTCCGTCCTAGATGCATTATGTAATATTCTTGAAAGGCAGTCTGGATTGCATCATAGTTTCCTAGCTTACCTATGCAGTATCTAGGCTTGATGACTTTATAACATTATTTGTTGAAAAAATAGCTATATTCTCGTGGAAAGAGGAGTTGACGTCGATTCTTTACATTCAAAAGAGTAAATCGAACGTAAATTTGGATTAATTGTTTAAGAACTCGTAGAGAAAAATGGAAACTTGTACTCTTTATCTGGTATCATTTATTTGACATTGTAATTTCCATTTTTATCTTGAAATGCTCAATCCATCTTGCCAATTACAGATCGATTTATTCATTGGAATGTCAACAATCTACGTCAATTTTTTCTTATTAAAATCGTTCTTAAACAGTCATGGCCTGTATTTTTATACATATGAATAGGAATCACGCTATACCTATAGGTGTTATCGACACTAATATTATTTTTCTAACTACGATTATCGAAAAAAAAAGAGTTGGAAACTGTAACACGTTTTCTTTAAGACAATGATGAATAGAACTTTATCAAAAATGTTTATTATGTTTTTATTTATATCAGGCTTATGTTGATTGAATTTTAAGGTTGTCATTTATTTTGCTAAACAATAAAGTTTTTGGATATTTTATACCTTTTTAGGGATCCTAGGTCACCTGCAAGGTATGTCTAATATTTTATAAGATGATACCACAGAGATATAAGAATAAGATATGTAAGAGGGCAGTTACAGTATCCCAGGTAAAAGAGAGGGAATGCTATTGAGTTAACGTATCATTCCCTTTGTAACTTGGCAGCGTTCTCTCTCTTTCATGCAGAGTATTTGCAGACACTCTCACTTGAGGCCAATACAGGCACTCGCCTTCTTTACTCTTATATCTCTATGGTTAATCAATTTTATATTTTTATTTAAGTACTGGTAAGTTAAAGATCGTAGCTAGTCAGTTGAGTTATGTAGTCGATAAAAAGCCTCTTTAAAAATTAGATACCAAGTAAGAATCCTTCAGCTACCAATCGTTATGATTTGAACAATTTTTTTCACTTGAGAGTGCCATTTTCAGGCTCTTTACTGTAAAATTATTAACAATAATCCAAAATATTAAGTTGATAGCTAATGCGCAATAAACTGCAGATCTATCAGGCAATTCTCAAATTTAATAAAAATGACGTTGAAATATTAAAGAATTGGGATCTGAAAAAAATATTTTGAATGATTCAGAATTGTTAAAATATTTAAATAATAATTTTTTAAAGTAAACTTTTTTCACAAATCTCAGGTGAAATTTTTGGCGTAAGATTCAAGCTGAGATCTCCCCTGAGCTTTGCAGAGAGGGTAACCGCTATATTGGATCCGCCATATTAGACTTTGACAATCTACCATACACAATTTTCAGAGGCATTTTAGCGTAACATAGCTTATAATATTTATATACGACCCTATAACTCTGACCTAAGACACTAGACGCGTGCTATCAATGCGTTTATGTGTGCAAGGTAATAAATTAATTTCAACCTTATATTTAATAGTGCTGTACGTTACTATTTTCCATATCTATTTGCCATATTGACTGTAAATAATCTCATAATATACTCTTTATCATAAGCCCCAAACAACAAATCAGTGTTTTTGAGGTGGCAGATTGAGAATCTAAAGTTAGATCTGCAAAATTTAAGATGGTAGACCCAATCTGGCAAAAACGTAATGAAATAATCCACTGTATTGAGTAGATTGTATTACATTTTAAAAATCTGACCTTAGATTCGTAATCAGCGACCTCAAAAACCCACGTATTACGGTAAAATTCTAATAAATTAAAAAATGGAATCCATATTATTGGAACTGTTATCATCAATTTTGCAGATCCGACTTCAGATTCGTCATCAGGGACCCAAAAAATCTACCTGTACTAAATTTGTAGCATTCAGCTTATTTCAGAAAATGTTGTCCTCTATCTTGGATCCATCATTTTAAATTTGGCGAATCTGACCTTGAATTCATGATTGGTAACTCATTCAACACCTATACATCAAATGTGGATCAAATCAGTTGAGTCTCAAAAATTCGGCGACCATATTCGATGTCTGACCGCCGTATTGGATCCGCCATGTTTGACCTTGACTACCTACTATACAAAGTGTTTAAGAATGTCCAACAGCTACACTGTAAGCTAAAAAACGACCCGACCTGTTGCAAACTTTTATTCTGAAGACTTTTTTTTGCTAAATACTTCATTTTTCTCCGGATTCTGACTGCCATATTGGATCAGTCATCGGGAATTCGGGCAGGGAGCCAGATGATAGCATAAAGTTCATAAAAAAACGAGAATTTAAAGCTTAAATCTATCTCTGTAGGTGCTCCCACAATTTGGCTATAGCACTAATCTGTTTGATGCATCTGCTACCATATATAAGTTAGTGGCTATAAGAATTATATTTGAGTTCAACTAATTGCATGAGTATTCTATTAAAGTATAATATGGTACCTCCAGCATTTTTCTCAAATAAATTTTGTGTTCTTGATATGCTATGTGAAATTCATCAATAAAGTGAACTCGCAATACTCAGAATGTCAATGCGTCCTACATTTAAATCTCTACTGAAAAATATGACGCTGGTTTTCCCAGTTTTTTTTTGATAATTCTTTTTTTTTTATACTGAAAATTCGAGTTACAAATAAAAATGGTATTAGCCAATCATCGTTTCTTTTGGACCTTTTAAGTTAAAAAATTTAAATATCCTGTTAATTTGCATAAAAAATATTCAAGTATTAAGTAATGTATTATCATTTAAAAAATTGTTTTGGTCACGTATTGCACTTGAAAATGATATAAATTATTGTGCTCGAAAAGCGACTGATTTTATAAACTGCTTTAATAAGTAACAGTACATTATTATATTGCGATCGCAGTCAAACATCATGAAAACCGTATTTGATACTTGGTGAAAGAGCCTGATTATGTATTAAATAAAAAATCAAGAGATATGCTTAAAGCAAACCATACAGTGTTGATAAAGAGCACAGGATAGTCAATGGTTTAACTATAAGCAATGTCCCAAGCAGAAAAAGTTATCTAGGCACTCGTGAGGCCTTAATGAGGTGCCGTGCTAGCGTTGCTAGGCTCTACCGTAGCGTATACACGAGTTAGATGGCATGGATACACGTGGCGATCATGTGGTCCAAGTAAGACATCGGCGATAAAGCGACACTCTAAACCAAAAGACCACATTTTTGAGCTTTAAAGGATGAAACTCGGTATTCATACTTTCTAAAAGAACAGATTTATAATTTTGTACTTTCAAAGAACGAATTATACATTTAATACTTTTCAAAAGACTAAACTCGTGAGTTCATTCTTTTCAAAACATAAAATCATGTTATTCTATCGTTCTAAGGTATAGATACTAAAATTTAGTCTTTTTAAAAGACGATATCTTAATTTTCTATTTTTGGGAAGTATAAAATGGAAAATGTATTCTTTTGAAAAGTAAAATCATGTTATTTCATCCTTCTTAAGCATAAATCCGACAGTTTTGTCTTTTTAAAAGATGAAATTTAAATTTTCTTCTTTTTTAAAGTATATGATGAGAAATATACTCTTTTGTAAAGATAAAATTATGTTCTTTTATCTTTCTAAAGTGTATATATTTATGTTGCATGTAGGTTATAGATATACCACGATGATATAACGTTGTCTCTCTCGCACTAATTAACCTCAACCAACTATCATCAATTCTGAGCAGACCTTATAGCATATTTCTTATGGTACAGACCCACTGCCCCAGTAAGACCTCTCTAGGTCTTAGTGTCTCCCTGGTTGAAGCCAAACACGGGCCTAGCTAGGCAGCCTAGTTAGGATCGACCGTTCTAAATCGTTTGGCAGCCACGCTAAATTTCTGCTTGGGGCAGTGTATGCATAGTAAAACCATAAGCTGTGCAGACAGAATTCCGTTCCATTTATCAATAGTGAAACCATGGATCACTGTCTTCCCTCAATGAATATTAACATACTGGGCTTAGGTGGTAGAGAGCTTAAATGAATTAGTAGTTATATATGTTCATAAGCTTATCTACGTTTATAGTATATATTTTAGATAATCAAACTTTATCCCTGAGTCTTGTATAATAGTTATATTTTCTTATCGTCAAGAATCATGCCACTAAAAATTTATACAAAAAATATTTGGTGAAAAAAGCTCTGTTACTGACTTTGTATTAATTTGCAAGTAACCAAAAGTTCAAACATCATCAATAAAATTTTGCATACATTAACATATTATGTTCAAAAAAATATGAACGATAACAACAATGGTGCAGTATTTACATTGAGAATAGGTTCTTATCAGTCTTACATGATCATTCGCTGTCCACATGGACACTTTCATAATACCGAAAAATACTGAAATCTTCCAATATAAAGTTCAAAAGAGATAAAATTGGTTTGGTAATGAATTAAAAAATTGAATTCCAACAGAAAGCAAAGAAGATTGCGATTTTTTTATGTTTTTTTATTTAACTAAGACAATATACTTATTTAATATTGCAAAATTTTTTATATACATTTATTCTGACTTCTAAAAAGTACCAACTTTTGTACTTCCATATTTTAATGGCTCTAGGATGTCAAAGAACGACTCCATTTTGATTATCATTATTATTATTTATTTTATTTTACAAACTTAGTATCATATAAAAAGGTAGAGCCCTCTCAAATATTTGTAAGTTTCAAGCTTTCTTTTTAGCTTCTAACATTGAATGGTTAGGAGATAGGTTGAAACACTTAGAATCAGACACACGTTGATGCAGAAAAATAGCTGGAATTTTTATAATGACAATAAATAATTGTAAATAACTATACACAATATTTTAATTAGGACAATGTTCAATTATTGATTACCTGAATCAACAATCATGTCAGTTTAGGTACTCGGAGCTAATAATAATAATTTAGACAGTTATAAAATATTGAGTACGAATATCTTAAACGCTTGTAGCTAACTAACTAGAATACGCAGATGAGGCGAGGCAAGAATAGTATTGATGGTTCAGCTGGACTCTCGAAACAACTCGAGATAGTTATGAGTCATGCCAGAGACTAAGTTTGTGTGTGTATTAGATACAACAAACTTACATCCTCCTTTCCCGAGAAGATTCACCAGGAACAGAATAATAAGGGATCATTACTCTTATAAAAAATATTCAATTTCTTCTTTTTCTCACCAGTATCTATTTTCTAAATCGATTCTGAAAGTTTTTCCACTATTTTGAATAGACCTATCTGATATAATATGTGAAAACTGAGCCGGGTTGGTGCCCCGCTCCCGAGTCCTCTCACATTAATAAAAATAAAAAAAAAGAATGCTTTCTACTACTCTTACCTTGTCCTGCTCCAAAAGGAAGTTCTGGCCACTATATTTTGCTCGTTCAATATAACAAGCCTGCCCTGGAAAACAATCGGGTAAAATATGGGATCACTATCTACACAAAAAAAAACGCTTAACAACGAAAATCCTTAAGTTGAGGCCCGGAGGCACTATTTATTATTTACACAAAAGAAAAGCGTGGGACACAGGATG
>JAPYYV010012006.1:0-10510 GCA_030522625.1 Copidosoma aretas | reverse complement strand
AACATCAAAAAAGGGCGGAGGGTGTGGATTAAAGAGGGGGGGCGTGGTGGGTCAGACTTACCATAGAAAATAATTAGAAATTAGCATATTTTTACCTTATTTTTACCTTACTTTTGTGCATGTGAAAAAACGTGTAGGGGGTGGGGGCATAAGGGGGCTATCACTTACGACCCACACGAACTAACTATATAATATCGGAAGATATATATATATATGTATTATAGAATAAATATCGTGGTAGTGAAAGCTATTTTTTTTCCTACTATCAAGTTATTTGATTGTACATTTGTTGACACAAAGTTAATTTTAAAAGATGTCGAAGGGAGAAATCGAAATAAAACCAAATCATTATTTACATGCATGGACTTATAATTGAGTTGTGTGTGTATGTGTGTGTATTGTGGAATAGGTTATAAGGTGATGGGGTGAAGCCGAGGGGGAGGATAGGGGGAAGTGGAGGAGGAGCTGCGGGGAGCGGAGGGGAGCGGGGGATGCGAGGTGGAGCTAACCCAAATAAAATTGAGTTAAAAATTACCTAAAAATAAACGAATAACTACGTGATTCAAGTAGGATCTGTAGGGAGCCGGGGGAAGCTGTGGGGCAGGGGGGGAGCGGGGGGTGGCAAATCTATTTTTACCACTGGTGCTGTTCTCGAACTACTTTTCCCAAATCGGTTTTCCCGAAACGTCTTCCTTAATCGATTTTCCCGAAATACCGTTTTCTCGAAAATTTTTGTTTTCGTTCTTATTCGTAATTCAGATATTCTTATGAACAAAAGCTATATTCAATATGTAAAAAAGACTGTATATTTTTGGTTACAGCCTTCGATAATTTTTCCGCCCTCTTGCTTTTAAATTTCCATTCTCGTTTTTCCAATAGATTACACTGCTTAATAATTAGAAATAAGTTAATCATCGATGGTTTTATATATCTACGATCTAAAATCGACATCGTTGATAATAAAATGTACTGGGACTGTCGAGCAAAAGAGTGTAAAGCTTGCGCCACAACAACTCACGCAGAGGAGGACAGACCTATTCTCGTTATCAAAGGACATCGAGAATCACCACATGAACATCTTACTAATCTGGAGGAGTGCGATGCTAAAGTCATCACTGTGAGGTACATAAAATTGTTCTTTTCAACTATATGTTCGTCAGTAAACACACGTATATACGGTAGAAACGTTATTTATTGTATGTATTGATTAAAAAGATTGGCTGAAGCTTATCCGGAACGACCTCCTTCAGCAATTTTGCATACGGATCTTGCAAATGTTCCAGATCGCGTACTCAGTCAGATACCAGAACGTCCTAATTTGACGAAAACAATGCGAAGATAACGCTGACATGATTTACCTCCAAACCCAACGTCAATAGCCGACCTGCAAGAACTACCAGACCGTTTAGAATTGTCCGCATAGAATCGTAACAGATTTTGTGCCTGCAATAATTACTGCGTGTGCTGAGGATTTCCAGAACACGACAATCACCGCATGTTTTATTCATTTACAACAATCTGTATACCCTCATATACAAGCTGCCAGGCTCCAGGAAGAGTACTGGAACATTGCTAATGATTAAGTTCGCAGAAGCACTAACATGCTCGCAGAATTGGCTTTCGTCCCGGTTTCGTATTTTGCTGCAGCTTTCCATTTATTAAAACCTCATGCACCACCTTCTCTTTCCACAGTTAGACTAATTCGGTAAAACGTATGTCATCAGACAGGCAAGGAGAGGGAGAAGAAGAGCTACAAACCCAAGATACTCTATGGAGTTATGGAATCCACCTGAGGCTGCTTTATGGGACTCATAAGACCAACAACCAAAGCGAGGATTGGCATAACCGCTTTCTCTTAGTTGTCGGAAAACATCATCCGGATTTTTACTCGGCTTTGACGGAGCTACAAAAAGAGCTAGCAGATACGGGAAATAATTTATCAGAACTTAGCTTGGGACGTAAAAAGATGCTCCTAATAAAAATAATTGAAGATGCCCCTAAAAAAATGGGTTGCCCAGCAGCGTCGCCTACAAGTAATTACCGAGCAGTAGGAGTCATACAAAGAAAGAAATTAAGTTCTTGAATTTTTGAATAATACATTTGCAAATTTCAGTTCCTGAAGAAGCATTGTGTTACTGACCCAATAAATTTATCTGTTCATAAATTCGGGAACATTGCTTTCGGGCAAGTTGCTTCGGGAAAAAAGATTCGGGAAACTGGATTCAGGATAACGGTCTTTGGGATAGTGTTTTTCAAGAAAAGGGATTCGGGAAAATGACCGGTATCCATGTAAATATGTACATACAAATGGTAATACATGCAAATATATGTTTAATCAACGCACAGACAACATTTGTAATACTCTTTTTTAACATACCAACCATATTCTCACTTTCAAAAAAATATTTTCATTACTATTAACATAAAAAATAAAACCTTATGGAAAAAAACTCTGTATACATTGAATCAAACATAATCCACAATTAAATCCATTTTTTTGCGTCCCTACGTCCATACTTTTTTGGATTCTTTGTTTGAAAATTGCAGTAAAACTAATACATTCCGTTTCGTACTTCAAAAGAAACATTGGTGACCTTTAAATATACATACAGCATTTATAGTCGCGGAAACAAAGCACTAAACACGGCCAATGTTCAAAAAATTTGAACAGTAAGACCGATTTTAATTTGGTTTTGTGCATTCAGTTCGTTAGAGCTTCAGGAAACTTTGTGACCTAAACTGAGTAAGAAATTAAAAATATGCCGTTTGCATAAATAATATGCATTGAATAATTACATTTTAAATTGACCATAAGTACTAAATTCACAATTCGGTTCGTAGTGATAAAAATAATTCTAAACCGTTACTAGGAAATTTTTGGGGTTGCAGAACACGAATATCGCGACAGAATTGATCTCCAAGGTAGCTGGTACCTAGGGTAGACAGTATCCCTATAGTCTCCTGGAGTTTTCGGGAAATTCGTACTTTAATTAGTTCAAACATGTAACTGGTGGGTTTTTGGGGTCGCTGGATACGAATATCGCGACAGAATTGATCTCCAAGGTATCTGGTGCCCAGAGTAAATGATATCCTTGTCCCCACAAATTAGTGTTAATATTACATAATTGTTACTAAAACTTTTTACATACTTGTGAATTATGCACTCAAATGTTGTACAAATGTGTAGATTCTGGTAACCAGTCTTACATAATGTATCTACTAAAGCTTGTCTTTTAATATGGTTGGTAGCTAGATACGATCCATGAGGATGCGGTTCTGCGGGGTATTGTGAGGGTAAGACACAGTGTAAACTCTCCGTATGGGGCTAAAAGTTGGAAGTTCTCCATCTTATGCTGCAGTGTGTGTACACTATATTAATACCGTGCAAGTGAATTTTCTTTTTATTTCGTTTGCAGAGTTTCATGTGGATGCACAAAGCGTGGATTGATCTGTAGCATTCTATGCGGAAATTTTGCAGCCTGTAACTCTTCTAACATTAGGCGTTTCAGAGAGAAAGAGATAACTTTTACTAAATCTGAATGCATAGAGGAGGCTAGCGTAGAAGAATAGAAATTAAGCGTCCAAAACTAATTATTATTATTATTATTATTACTCTTTACAAATGGTTATGAAATTTTTGTCAAAATAAACAATACAAACACTAAAACAGTTAACTTAAGTAGTTTTCGAAAAATACAAGTCGATGTGTTGCTTAAATCTGCAACTTTCTTATAATTTAGAGAATCATAATAATATCAAAGACCAATTCTGTTGCGATATTCGTGTTAAGCGACCCCGAAAATCCCTTAGTAATAATTTTGGACTGATTATACAACGAATTTCCTGAAAACTGCAGGAGACGACAGAAATACCGTTCAGTCTAGGCACCAGGTACCTTAGAGGGTTGGTGGACACTTTTTCCATATATTTTTTTTTTTAATTTGTTGTTACAACAATGGCAGTTTTCCAAACAAAATTTTCCAGCCTAAGATGATTTCCAAGAAAATTTGTTTACCAAATATAAATGGTCCCAAAAAAATCTATTTAAAATTTGATACATACTGAGGTTGGTGGACTAAATATTCAGAAAGATACAGTGTTTTCTAAAGCCTTTAAATACTTTATTACTTAGTCATTTGCAACATATTCTTCATAATTGGACACAATATTAAAAATTTGCTTATAGCGTCTTCTATTTGGATCTTGGCCTTTCTTCACTCTCTGCCAATTTGACGTTGACATATCACTCTCTCTGTGTCCCCTTGTTCTTTTTTCAATTTAATGAGACCTGGAAAAGGTTTGAAAGATGTAAAAGCAAAAAAAAAAGGAAGTTTTTTTATGTTAAACTGCCAAACCAAGCTCTCATGGGCTACGATCTTATAAATGTGCGAAAACTATAAAAATACCACACTTCCGTGGAGTTTTTATAAGAAATGCTTTACCAGCTAATGGTCCACATTTGTACGAATCAGCCATAGTATTCTTGATAATAAGGACGGTTCTGGTACTCACTGGGTCGCCTATCGGAAGTGAGGCGATAACGTGACGTATTTTGACAGTTTTGGTGACCTAAAACCACCAAGTGATTTAATGCTATATCTTGGTGTTAGCTTTATCAAATATAATTATGAGAGATATCAGGATTTGGATACTTTTAACTGTAGCCATCTTTGTTTGAGCTTTCTCTGTAAAAAACTCCGCTGCTAGCCTATCTTAATGCATCTCAATACTGGAGTACCATCAATCAATGACAAACCGTCATGGAAAAATCGTTGACATTAAGTTTATCAGGAACATCATCTGTTCTCGAAGCACAATGTTGTCCACCAATAGAACCTCACAAAAATTACGTACTTGGATTGGTTGAGCTGCTTACCTTTAACTCCATACCAAACATTGACGTAGGCAATAATAAAATTCATGGGGGAAAGGAGGTTATCACTTTACCCACAGGCAGCTACAAGATCTCCGACATTGAAGGATTTCTTTGCAATGAACTATCATCCAAAAATATTACAATCAGTGTAAAACCTAACAATAATAAGCTGCGAAGTGTAATAAAGTGCAGTGCGTCGATTGATTTTCGCCCCCAGGACCTATTGGGGTCAGTGTTGGGTTTTACAAAACGTCAACTTGAGGCTTACGTCGAGCACGAGTCAGATCTACCTGTAGCGATTTTCAAAGTAAAGGCTTTACGAGTAGGGTGCAATATTACCATAGAAGCATATATTAACTAGCATAAAATCCACACGATTCATTAGTTTCTTCCTGCAGTGCCCCCTGGATATAAAATTATCGAAGCTCCATCGCAAATAATATATTTACCCATCACCGCCAAAACCATAGAACATCTTCAAGTGCGCATTGTCGATCCTAAAGGTAGCTTGGTTAATTTTCGTGGAGAAGTTATAACTATAAGACTACACCTTAAATAGCTCAGTTGAAATGGGTACGGTGTACAACAGCAGAATTTAGCAAGGCTATATAAATAAATCAATAAAGTGAGAACGCTTACGTATCAACGAACCTCTAAGATTGGACGAAGCTATGAAAAGAAGCCAAAATGGATGAGAAAATTCAGTTGTCAACGAACCACCAAAGCGGTAACAAATTAAAACAAGCAGTTCTTAAAAATTATAGGTCTAAAAGTAATAGCTCGTGGTGGACAATAACTTGTGCTTTCTTGTGCCGGCTGCGAAAAAAGAAAAAGCGTGATAGAAGACCTTCTGAGCATTCAGTCTCCAGTCATCTTTGATGAATCCATTGGGCACTATGAGACTCATGCTTATTAACCATACACATCTACAACTTATGGTATTAGTGATGAGATCCGTATATCAATTCAGCACCAAGACCAATGTCTGCTACCATCACGCAGTTCCTTACATATTTATGGAGAATCAGTAAAAGCAGATGGTAGTACAGAACCGGCAAATACTTAATTGGTGAACAACGCAATCTGGTACTTATTCGAAGAAATAAGATACGAAATAAACGCTATTGAAATAGATAAGTGTAAAAATGTAGGTCTGACAGCCCTCATGAAAAATTGGATAACACTCAGGTCTGATCAAGGCGTATTAAGTCAGAATGCAGGTTGGAAAGGTAATCATGCTCTAAGTCTAACTGAAGATGGCTACGTCAACGTCATGATTCCTCTCAGCATGATTTTGGGTTTTGCTAATGACTATCGTAAGATTGCTGTTAATGTAAAACATAAACTTAAACTTACGAGATTGAGAAATGACTTACAAGCAGTTGCTTAACAAGGAATTCCTGCCGCAGTAAAAAGTCAGCCACAAACTTGGGCAGAGTTTAAAGTAGTTATATTGAAGCTCAAATGGCTTATGCCCTATGTTGTGATGTTACATTCTTGCAAAATTCGTCTGCTCACTTATTTACAAAAAGATAAGTATATACCTATAAGTTTCTCAATTTGGGAGCTCTTTAAATATCTGCTTCTGCCCACAACATCAAAACATATCCGGACTGTCAAGACGTCCAATCAGTTGGAAAAGCCACGCTATGTTATTTTAACTTTCCAAACTGACCGCAAAAATCGGAAAGATGCTAGTGCTAGCAAGTCTTATCACTGCAACATAAGAAACGTCAAACTCCATCCTAATTCACAGTATTATCGTTACAGTGATCTGAATCTTGATCAAGCGAAAAATCCATATGCCTTGTTGTATGATCTGTATGCCAATTTTCAGAATTCATATTATGGTCAAGATCGCGCCACTATCTTGAACAGATATGATTTTCTGGAAATCGCACCTATGATTGTTATCGACTGCTCGAAACAAAATAAGTCGCTGAAAAATACCCCAGTGGATGTGCGTCTCAAATTTGAATCTCATGACAATTTTCCCGCCAACACATCAGCCGATTGATTGATTTTACATGATCGCGTTGTTTAATATACTCCGATGAGCGGGGACGTTAACAAACTTATGTGAAGGTATAAAAGCTTATTTATGACTCTACTGACAATATTTGTCTTCAGAACATCATGGAGAAAGGTGAGCAGAGCAGGAAAGAAGAAGGGAATACACGACGACAAGGAAAGTGGGCAAAATCTGAGAAAAAACACGCTGAGGAATGGGCAGAAAGAAAATCGAAGGAAAAATCAAAAGATGGTGAAAATTGTAAAATTATTTAGAAAATAAAAAAAATTTTCATCAGTATGTCACATAAACCGACAATAAGCAAATTTACTGCGATGGAGTACATAGTGGACATGCAGGGTTTTAAAAAGCGTGGAAAAGATTACGTGCTCAAAGAGTTAGCCATTTTCCCACTTGATGAAAATGAAAAGCCTCAAGTATTTCTCTTTAAACCACCGTTTTCTTGGCACAGATTAAATCGAAAGTATAAACATGAAAATTTATGGCTTGAGCTTTGCTATAATGGATTGGATTGGCAATCAGGTGATATTGACTACACAGAAATTGACAATAGGCTTCGTGAGAATCTCAAAAATGCTTAAAAGATTTTGTAATTGGAGAATTGAAGAAAGCATGGTTTAAAAGGCTTAATTTTTAAGTTATTGATATGACTGAATATCCACCGTTTGAGCTCCCAACATTGGCTACCACTTGCCCCCACCATAAAGGTGCACATAAATCTATGGCGGATGAAAAGGTTCTGCTTTAACATGGAGTGAGAAGATTTCATCAACACTGAAGAAGAAGAAGTGTAATACAAAAAAATTAATGTACTTTTTTCCGAAATTCTGATTATCGTAAATAAATGAATTAAATTGAAATTTCTTGTTGATACTGTATATAACATTTCCCAAACCTTCCTTATAATCGAAAATTATGATATATAGCTCTTACTCCCATTATGAAATGTATCATATATGTATAACATATATGTTTTGGAGACTTCAACAAACGAAATTTTACCGCTCACGGCTGTTTGGAGGGGGTAAGGTGAGTATGAACATATTTAACGTACATGAACGAATTTTAACGCAGAGCGCAGCTCAGTTTATTTCTTAGTATCAAACGTGACAGATACGCGCTAGAACAGCAAGCTTGAGTTGTGCAAATTGATTTATTCAAGGATAATTACGTTATAGAGATCCAAGGTTTTCTTGATGCATCGCGACAGTTTTTACCGAAAGAAGTGGCGGTAATGTCTCTTATGAGACCTGTTATTAATCATTGCATTGTGCGTCCTCCAGGCACTTTTTATATTTTACCTGAGGATGTTCGTCGGGAAAACGATCGGCAGTCAACGCGAGAGCACGGGCTTTGCTGGTTCGAAGGTGATTGTTCTATTAGACGATTAAAACAACGCTTGTGTGCCGTAGCTAAAAATGTATATCTCATTTACGTTTATGGGCATAGCAGTGCCGCTTATTTGGAATCTATTCTGGGGCGTACTGTGAATAAATTTCAAGACTACATGGCACCATCGCTTTACTTTCATAAAACGGCATATTCCATGAAGGCGTTAATGTGCGGCGCTAATAAGGCACAAAAAAGTGTGTTTGACAAGTTTTTTTGCGCACTTAATAAAGCTCACCAAATTAAATTGTGGGCTTGCTCCTTGGTCCAAAGCCCCATTAAACTAGCCTCTGAATGTTTTTCAAGGCTCTAGAAAGTTATAAGAGGGAAAAAGTAATGGAAGACCCCCTCCTTTGATGAAATAGATGGATCTGTTATTGCTAATACTTGTAGTGAATCTGAGAATTATGGTAGTGAATCTGAGAATGATGATTAGACTAGACATATAAACGCTATTATGAACTTTATCAACAAAAGAAGATGGAAAAATAAATTATGTATCTTGCAATAGCAGTATTCTTTTTCATTTTACTCTCTTATAAAAAAAAGTGAAGAGTGATATCAGGCTTCATTCATCTAATGAGCATTAAACGATCAACATGGGTCCAAACTCTAGTAAATTAAGTAAATCGGAGAGCAGCAAGACCAAGGAGCGTAAAGATTGTCGTTAACCTCTTTTAGAGAAGCGTGTCGAGGGTGCTCAACCAAAAATTAGTGAAAATTATTATTCCGAAAATATTCACTCTTATCCGAAGAGAGATGGATATGAAATAATTAAAATGAAGTAAATAATCGGCCATTGTATAGGCCATGAAAATTTTTTTTTTTTTTTCTTGTAAAACATCTATTGGTGCACCTCGGGGGTTAGATCACCTCAGCATTGCGTCACGGGACGACGCACAGTGGGGGAAAACTGATTTTTTTTTGGATAAAATCTGCCTTGACCACAAATTTCAACCGATTTCAATTTTTTTTTTTTTTAAATACTCGCTAGATGATTTTCTTAAACGTATTACTGCGACTTTTTTAATTATGATAGATCATAACCTCAAAAAAAAGTGGGAAGCTGAAAATTTCACAATTTCTACGTAAAAATTTCAAAAACAGGTACATGTGGTATATGTATCATATGCAATCGATTGAAAATAGTTCTAATCGCCATTTTTCAAGTAAATATTGTATTTATTAATTAACATAACCTTAAAAAAAAAGTTTTAATACTTTGTTTAAAAAAATTCACATTTACCACAAATTACAATCAATTTCAATTTTATTTTTTCTAAATACTTGTTTAAGAATCCTCTTAAAATTATTATCATCGATTTTCCAATTATAATAAAATATAACCTCAAAAAAAGTGTGAAAAATTAAAAATTTTACATATTCTATCTGAATTTTTGGACAAAAGGTGTATATGGTACATTTATCATGAGTTCTTGATAGAAAATAATTTAAATGGTTTTTTCAACAAAGATAATTTTAATTTTTTTTTTTTTCAAATTGGCATTTACCACATATTTCAGCCGATTAAAAAAATTGTTTTCTCTTTTAGTACCTGTTAGTCTATTCTCTGAACCGCATTACTACGACTTTTTTAATTATGATCGGACATAACCTCAAAAAAATGGACAAAGTTCAAAAATTTCACAATTTTTAAGTACAATTCTTAAACGCAGGTCTGTGTAATACATTCATTATTAGTTCTAAAGAGAGGATAGTTTAAGTAGTTATTTTCTCACTTAATACAGTTTTCGATTTGTCAATATTACATAAAAAAATAATTCACTTTTTATTTCAGAATGAAGTCGGCTTGACCATAAATTCAAATTGATTAAAAATCTTCTTTTTTTTCTTAAGTACTCGTAAAATAATTCTTTTGAAAGTTTTACCAGAAAATTTTTAATCATGATGAAACATAACCTCTTATTAGGACTATTTTAATTATGATACGAAGTAAAATTGCGTTAGAGTGAAATTGTACAAACATTTAAAGTAATTTTGAAAGGTACTTAAAAAAGAGTACAGGCTTTTTTTTATCAGTTAAATGAGATTCCTTCATCCTGTTTGGTTACGTTCAAAACTTTTACAATGTTACCGCTGTAATACAAAAATCCAATTATAATATTATCATATGAATATACTTTTATCACTGATTTTTAATTTCTCGGATAGATCACATTTGTAGAAGACTTTTAGCTTCTTGAGTTAGTTCT
>JAPYYV010012005.1:0-20224 GCA_030522625.1 Copidosoma aretas | reverse complement strand
TCGTCCGCGTATTTGCCACCCTCGGCTTCGCCTCGGGTGGCAATCTACACGCGGACGGGAATGTGCTACTTCCCTCCCTAGTGGCGTAATATACTATTTCATGAATGACCATTCGTTATGAAGCCATTAATACAATCGGAGAATTAAGGGAGGTCACTCACAAAATGAAAATAAACAGATTTTGATGAAACTGTACAAACATATTCGAGATGAGACGCGACTACTAGCGCTAAGGAGCCCGTACAAAAGTTAATGAAGTGGCCAAAGTTGAAACTAAAACCTCTCCCATTTTACGTGTTCAAAAAAAAGCGCCATTTTATAATGCAGAAAAGCATTGTTCGGCAGTAACTGAAACTAAAACCTTTCCCACGTGGCTCACCTCGAATTATTTACAATCGTAGAAGACGATCCTTAAGGTGGCTTCGGCGTTTGGTGCAGTACCAAGCGATGGGCTTTTTAAAGTTCCATGGATTATGAAAAATATTTTTCGTTCATTGTCATGATGTTTAAATATTTTAATTACACATTCAAATTAAAGAAATTAATTGGCCTTAAAAGTTGTAGAATATTGGGAAAAAACATAATAAGAACTCATCATTTTTATCTGCGCTTGCGCAGGAGACGATAATTCACTGTTCTCCTAATTTTCTTAAAATCTAAGTGGTTTACATATTAATTTCACAAGTCTAAAAAATATTTTATGAAAAAAGGTACAAATACAATTTTTATTTGAGAAGGTTTGTCATTCACTTTTAAAGTTATGTTCGTTTTAGTGATGATTTCCATCAGACTGCGTGTTAAATTAGTGAGTTTTCGACTAATAACCATAAAACTGATTTTCACGTCTTTCTTGGCAAATATCTTTTAAAAATGACCCCTCACCAGCATTTTCCAAAACAGAATTGAAAAGAACGGAAATTTTTCTACAAGGAAATATCTCGAGATTTTGACCCGCTCGGGGTATAAACAAAGATACCGTTGGATTCAGCAGATCAAAATCTATTAAATGAAACATATTTTATTCCGGAGATTTTTGCAAGGGAGCTATACCTTAACAAGCTGAGTTGATTTAGATGTACAATAATGATGATAAAACAATATTCAGATCTTCAGAATTTTAATGGCCAGTTCTTGATGCTACTTCAATATTAAATCTCATGAATGCTGTATTAGAAAAATTAAGGGCGACAAATCATTTAAAAACATTTTTGAATATTTTCCAAAGTGTTATAAGTGACAAGAACGAGGCCATACTGTTAGTTAAGCAGTGGAAGAGATTTCCATGTATCAATCACTGGGATCACTTTAACATTACTGTAATAAAAGTCTGTAAATTCTGGAGATTCATAAATAAAGCAACTTATAGTAACGGACACCGTATTTTCGAAAAACTACCATTTGTAACTCTTGCAGTAATAATTATCCCACACTCAAATGCAACCCCTGAACGAAGGACACCAAACGAATATACACAATTCGCTAAACGTTGAAAGTGTGGATAGAATAGCTTGTGAAACAGTCAAACTTTATACAAAAGATAGGCAGTTTCAACCTCCTGAGAAAATGATTAACTTATATCTGACACACCAGATCAATAAACATTAGAAAATTACGAAACGTAATATTGTGGGAGAGCTATTTTTATAAACGTAATATTGTATGTAGCAATAGATCATCACGTCACTAGGGAAGAAAGTACAAACGTGAGTACCCGCTAAATCACTTGTTGCCCGAGGGCGCTTGGGAAGCAACTCCTAAGGGACTGTTGTTGGGACCCTCCTGGTAGGATGCACATGAGTGGCGAATGCTGTTTTTCCTACCAAGGGTGTACCAGGGTTTCAAAAGTGCCCGAGGTAGGAAAATGCAGTTTGCATATCTGTTTACGTGTATCTAGTGGTGGTACCAGGTGTCTTGGGAACTGACCAAAGTGTGTGTACCTCACAAAAAACGAAAAATCAAACGCTCAGATATCTACGAGATTAGGACTCCGAACGGCACTCGCGGTAGCATTTATTTGCTTTAGGTATGTACTTTGAAATATGGCTGGTTGTTGTCCCTTTGTCAGTAAACACGACGTTTTTTAAGTCAATTTGTTCTCTTGTAACTTTTTTTGAGCAAATTACGGGACAAAATGTATGCACTGATTACTCACACTTGTTGGTTAATAATCAATGCACTTATAGTACAAATGTGATCCGTATTGACCATAGTTCATAAAGTGTATGCGCAAGTCCGGCAAAAAACATTCATTTTTAACTGGTAAGAGCTTTTATGGGCAAATTGAGTCTGTGACAGTCTCTGGAACGGACATTTCGACCTTATTTTCGCAATTTTCTTGGTGAAGGAGGCAATAAATTGATCCAAGACCATACGTCAAAGAAAGCTAACAACTATTAACATATGAATACACTTTTATAGTATCCAAATTCATATATATGTATACGAGTAAACGAGCTTCGGACACGATCTGAGCAAGTGACGGGAGAATCACCCGGCTGTATTAATATTGTGCTTTTATATGACTGTTGTGCTGCGTCGGCTGCCCAGAACGCTGAGCATGTACTTTCGGATGCAAGCCACGGTCACTGGCCGGCCAGATCTGGCCTCGTCCGTTACAATACTATAAACAAATACTGACAACAGTATTCGACCATTACAAAATTCTTTCAGGGTGACGATTGTACTTTACCACCACGTGAGTTTATCTCAGCTTCAACCTTACGCTGACTTAATCTTGGTTTTCAATGTACTTGTGATCCAAGTACGATGATTGACTCTATCCGTCAGCCCTGTTCATCGCTCCAATCTACAATGAATCGGTATGTTATTATACGTACTGATGTACACCGGGAAGGGTATCAAGAGATATTCATCCCCGAATAGAAATGAACCTCAAGATCTGATCTGGAACGGATCCAGATTCTTTATGCAAGATCCAGTACAGATCCGTATTTCTGATCCGTGCCGGATCTGGACTGTGCTCAATTTAGGATCCGTTATGGATGTAGGTTCAGATGGCTGGAACCGAAATGGATCCAGGCTGAATGATGTAGTACGTATATAAGTGTAACCTTTAAATTAATGAGCTTGACATATCAGTATAGTACATAAATTAAATTATAATATAAACTAGCAATTAGAATTGATAACGCAGGTGGTGAACAGTATCATCAAATATTGTCTCTTCAAAAAATACAGGTTGCCGTGCAAAAACTCTTGCAGAGGTTTTTTCCAAGTGGACCAGCAAAAATTTGTTTCTTTTTAAACATTCTTAGGCTCATATAACTGATTTAAAAAAGAATGTATTTTGTATTGTATCTCAGAAAACATTAATAAATCGTGCAAAGATTTTTATCAAACAACTTATTTATTAAAACAAAACACTTCAGATGGTAAACGTTAATCTACACTCAAACATCTCGTATTATGTAAACAATATAACTCATTTTTGCTGGTATCTGATACAGCCTGTGACTTTGATTAACGTTCCAACGGTTGAACGTATACCTGCCAATGTTGGCTGTTAACACTCAGAAGACATAAATTTTTTGACTAATACATCGGAAAATAGAAATTTAATTTTGTTTGGTGCATACTCCATTTAGCTTCACAATGATGATAAAAAAAAATTCACTTTTTACCTTCAAGTACATTGTAAAATTTACTTTTAATTAAAATAGGCTTTTTGCCACTTTTTTTGGAGTACTGTGATTGAATGATTTTACGATTACGGACTGAATCCATTTTTGCATAATTTTAATTTTTTTAAACTTATTATAGAGAAATAAAACTGAGCACTGCATTAAATCGTAGCAGACACTACATCCATCCCGGATCCAAACCTGGAACGGATCAGAAATATCAGAAATACGTGGACCAAATCATCAGAATTGCTTAAGATTTTTATATTCAGGTCTTCATACCCCTGATGTCAAAACAATACAGTCATATGTAGAGGCAGTTGGTATCAATAGGTATAGGTACAAGCATATACTTACGTATCGTACTTCGTGAGAGAAGGTATATAGGTATGCATCAGGCTGGTCGAGAGGGGACGCGCCGCGCCGTTGTCGTCAGCGGCGAGCGGTGACGGCGGCAGCGCTATTGGTCGGTGCGTGGGAGAGCCGAGAGCTCCCCGCCCGCCTCGACTGCCGCTCTCAAACGCCGGCTCGACAGTCAGCAGCTCACCGCCGCCGGAGAGCCTTGGTCGCCTTTTACAAGAGAAAGAAAGACTGTTTGAGAGAGAAACTAAGCAGATAGAAGTTTTTGTCACCGCGAACCTATCGTTATTGTGGCCCTAGTCAAGATCGCGCAAGTTCTTCGGCGATACAAAAGAGCGGGTCCGGTTCGAGCAAGCAAAAGTACCTATACGAGAGACGCGCGCGTTAAAATTGTGGCATGGCAGGGCGCGCGCCCGCAGAGGCTAGTTGCGCGCCATCGGCGGCCCAGGCGCTCAGCAGCAGCGCGAGGGCCCAGCCAAGGCCAGCGCGACGAACAGGCCTGCCTGCCACCCATTGAGAGAGCGCCTAGTTGTCCGAGCCCGAGTGAGTGCCGAGTGCTGTGAGTGAGAGTATATATTTATTGTATCGTTAAGACGTGCGCGCGCGCGCGCGCGTGTGCTACACCACGAACCGTGGAGGCTGTACGCATATAGCAACTTCGGCGCTAGTGCAGCCTTATCATCATCATCATCATCATCATCATCATCATCATCATCATCATCGCCATCATTATCATCATCATCATTATCAACATCATCATCGTCATCGTCACCCGAAAGCAGAGTGGATCAGCGGCGCCCTGGGCCAAATACCGGCTACGATGCCGCACGTCAGTAGTAGCGGCGGCGGTGACGACCTCGGCAGCGAAGATGAGGTCAAAATTTTCAAGGATGAAGGGGAGGACGAGAAACGCTCTTCGGAGAACCTTACCGAGGAAAAGAGCTCGCTTATCGATCTCACGGAGTCAGAGGTGCTGTGCTCCCGTCTGCTGCTGCCGGTCCTCCGCACTCCCCCTTCTTTTTCCTAACTCCCTTGCCCTAGGCAGCCCGAGCGTCCGGTATAATACGAGAGCGTTAGATGCCGGTCTGCAAATACAACTTGACGGCACCCAACACATGCATTACTGTGAGTCCCCTGCAAGGGCACTGCAGAAACCGGCCGCTTGGGCCGCTTTACCCCCCCCCCCCCCCCATTCGCCCCGCCCTCACCATTCACCACCTACTTGTATTCTAATTACGTTATGTTAACCACCGTCACTCCGCTGCCTTTCTTCTTTCTGACACCTCCTTCCTCCCCTGATCATTTTAGTTAACTCTCCTGTCACCAACCACTTACCGTCCTTACCGAGTCATACCTGTCAGCAAGTCTGTTGTGCAAGTGTTATCGATACCTTATACCTACGACGTGTGCATATGTATGTGTGTTACAGGAAAAAGTATCTCTCGTCGGTGGAAGCTACTCGACGACGGGAAAGACGTCGGCCAGGTCTGATCTCAGCCCGGTCTTTGGTGAGTTGCTGTTTCTACTTTCTGACACTAAGTATCTGCATCCAATTAGTGCTGGCACCATATAGCCAGATACAACACTCACGTTTTTAGAAACACGTGGCACAACAATTTGATTATAGGTGTTTAGCTAGGCTTCGCAGGGGTCCGATCCTCAATATGTCTCGTACGAATGTCTACATAGAGCTAGGAGAGCCTTCGGATTGGTCAATGAGGGTTTTGTATTCCCATATCAAAAGCCTATAGAACGTATCACGTGAATGAATAGTCCGATAGAAAAGTTAGCATTTATGCATCCCATACGGAATTTGTGTTACAGTGATACAGCCTCCTTGGCGAATATACCGGTATTGATTTTTGCATCGGATTATTAATACATATGAGACTTTTGATGGGCTTGTGAAATAGTAAACATAAACTCTCCTCGAACAATTAGAAGACTTTGTTAGCTCTACGTTGACGTTTACACAAGTCGTACTGAGGATCAGGCTCCTATCAAAGGTTTGACAGAGCATTTGGACTAATTTGATCAATATGAAAGAAGTTTTCAAGCAAAAAAGTTGTTTTAAAGCGTAATATCAGAAATGATAGGAGCATGGCCCAGTCGCGGAACGGCATGTTAGCCAATCACCAAGGTTAAGCAGCATTTGGCTGCGGTTACTATTTGGATGGGAGATGGGTGACCGCTGCCGTTGCAAAACTTTGATGATCTCTTTGAAGTTTTCTCACACTTGACAATGTAAGCAGAGGTGCGCAAGAGTTCAGTCTTTGGGTTGTCCTGGGATTTTTTCGCCCCACAGACATAACCCTGGGCTAATGCGAAACGGTGTGGGAAAACTTGGATCAGGGTTAAAACAAAAAGAATAAAATAATGTAGGTGTTGAGGGTACTAGAAAATGTACCAAAAATTTGTTGTAGGAGCTGGGTTGATGACTGAAATAATACAGACTACATTTTACGCACATTTTCTTTATGATGGGAACCAATCAACCATGAGTAATAAGAATTTTTGTATGTAAGGAATATAGTTGTGTTGTTTGTTATTCATTTACCAGATACAAGACGACACGGTTGGCATACTAATAATTTTATACATTTTTCTCAAACGTCAGTAGTTTTTTCGTAAAAAATTTCTATGGTTTGAAAAAGTAAATGTATCTATTCACATTTTCGAACTTTGCGCATTTTTTATTTGAAAACCATCAATTTTGGAGAAAAATCTCAGGGAACAAATTATTTTCATTTTGAGTCAAAGTAAACACTAAAAATTCTTCCATCATAATAATCAAATTCTGGGCTGGGGACGAATCGCGTCCCGTAAGATAATGCTAATAACTCCTATGGTCGAGCTGCGTCCCGGTCATTTTATCTCATGGTCGAGTTGCGTCCTGTTTATTTTATCTCATGGTTTAGTTGCGTGCCAGTCATTAAATCGATAAGTTATAACTTTGCAGACGTTGATATCATTTTCATGTTTGCCGCAGTAGAGAATACAACTATGTTGAGCTTTTTGCCATTAAAAAGAACTAATTTCTCGTTGTTATTGGAGATCAGTTGTAGAACTGTGAGAGCTTGGTAAAATTATATAACGGACTTTGAGCAAAGGAGAAAATTGCTTGGGTCTATGGCTGTACTGCTGTTCCGACAAACTGGATGTAGTATTACGTCGGTGACCGTTGGAGAACTCATGTCTTGTTGCCTCAACTCGTCACATAATGATTTCGATGGGCGCGTTGAGATATCATCGACAGCCTTGCGTTTTATTGCATTTCTTAAAATTCTTCTATTTTATATGGCCTCATCAATATTCTTGTAATTATTTGGTGTAGCTCCTTCCACCATTGCATTATGTGAACTGAGTTTTAATTAAGGGGCTGTCCACAAACCCCGTGGCCTTATTTTGACCACAGTTTAATCCTTCGGTCCCCCCATCTGGCTTACCGTGGCTTTTTGTTCGATCATTTCCCAAAGGAAACGTACTTTTTCACTCAAGTTTTTCTACCCCATACAATTTTTTGTTTAAAGTTAGAGTACTTACAAATTTGACTGTTTGTGAAAAAAATATTTAATTTCACGGTTTTTAGCCGTCAAAGCTATCTGAACTTAAGAACGGTGAAACAAGCCAATCAAGTAAATTATTATTTATTGTTAGACAAGGTATATTAATGTCATGCTCTTGAAATTTAGTGGTAGTATTGACTTGAACGTATTCCTCTTCGAGCGAGTCGACGATTGGTTAAATAGCCAATTTCTCACAGTATTTCTGAGTTTCGCCTTGCAAGATCTTTTTTTACAAGCTGTTTACAAGTACTGGCTTTGAACCATGAATTGCTTTCGAGTGAAAGGTTTTCGTTTCTTTCTTGCAAAGTGAGCACTACAAAAGTTGCAAGTTCTTCCAAACGCGCCTTTTTAATACTTTAGGTGGACGTACTTACATCGCACGTTGTGAAAGTTTTAGAACGTGTCCTGATTTTTTTTAAGGCGCATAAACATACGAGATATCCCGTATCAATAAAAATCAGTCTGTATTTCGTCTGTTTAGCCTGAATTTTTTTAAATCTTGGAACATGCAGATAAAAAATAGTGATGTGTATCATAGAATTGTATAAAAAACTACTTGGCTTTTTGTTAAACCCTCCCCTCCCATCACGTAGCCCAGCGTATCATTCTGCTGGATCCCTCTCTCCCCTAAACTGGCCACCTGGTTTGTGCACAGCCCTTAACCAGAGCAACTCTTAACTGTACCTTTCCAACGTTGAATATCATTTTTCAAAACTTTATCGAATACAAAAGTATTACTTGATAGTCATGATAAATTTTTTTTTTTAACTGTTGCAAAATTCGATCGTTACAATACTGTACAAAAAAGTAGAAAATCGGATATGTGTTCGCTTCGCTGAGCTAGACAATACTGATCAATCGTAGAAAATTTTAATTCAGCACAGTAAGATTGAAACTGATGGATAGTAAAGTAAATAAAAATGTTTACAATTTTCATCATACTACAGTTTTCATATATTTTGGTGTTATGCTCATTTCATTACACTGCCAGTCCGAACTTCAGACTCCGAAGCCTGGATAAAGTGTAACGGGAAAAATTGTTATGACTCATCGATTTAATGAGTGGGACGCAACTCGACCATGAGATAAAATGACCGGGACGCAACTCGACCCCTTTTCTCCTTATGGGACGCAACTCGTCATCTGCGCGGTTCTGCACTTACAAATTCACAAATGCGCCATTACCGCGCATATTTACGAATATCACAAGCACTAGGCTAAAACAATATGGCTAAATCATGTGACAAATTATTTTCTACAGCACGACAAACGCTCTACTCAGTGCAGAGCATAAAAAAATCTTTCCGCAATTTTTTCCTATTTATTGAAAATAGTTCGGTTACGGAACTGACCGTTACGCAACTGACATTTCGTCTTCAAAGCTCTCCCATTTCTTTGCGATTGAATATTATAGCTTTTCCAAAGGAGTGGCACTCGTGGCTACTCTACTCTTTCAAATAATCGACGCAACGAAAGAACATCCAATCAGTGGTTCCATGTGGTTACGGAACTGACTGTATTTTTAAATAATGATTTTCGAATGATAAAACAGCTCGTGTCAAAAGATCGTCAAATTTTTGGTGCTCCTATCAAGTAAATGTGTAAATGTAATACTTTGATACCTAAACTATAAAAGCCAGCGATTTTGAAGGTTTATAGTTGGTGTAAAGACTGTAAAGCAACCGCTATCAAAGTCCATGAAAACTTTTACGTGCAAATCGTTGAACAAAATGTAAACAACGTGTGACGATGGGGTTTGTTGAATGTTGGCCTAAGACTACTAAAAACGGCAAAAAAAGGTTTGGATTCCATGTATATACACTAAAAGAGCGTTTTATTAGCTTGTTTTTGCTCATTGTAAAGTTTCATAACGAAATTTCAGTTTTGGACAGGTTACTGAACTGATATTTTGACCTTTAAATGATTTGTAGATCAAAGGGTATACTTAAAATCTAGTTTTATGGCATGAAACTGTTGGGTACCAATATTACACGTACTTTGGTACCTTCGTTGGTACCCATAGGATCGCCAATTACATGCTTAAGGAGGCTCAACACACTATATATAGTCAACAATGTACATAGGTATCGTCGTAACCATAGCCATATACATTGCGCGGGTTTTGCAAACGATGCTCCAACCTAATTGTATGCCACTAGTTTTTTGTTAATGTTTAAGGTGATTTGAGAAAGTCATGATGTGATTATCGGTAAAAACAGTGCCAGTCTTCATAAGAGCCTATGTATAATACGCTCACTTGTAACGTGTATTACTAAAAATTTTCCGCAGCAACCTACGCCAAAATTTTGCACAGTGATAGAATGCATACTTATTAATCATAGATTTCAATTTTATCCGTTTTTAAGGTACTTCGATGTATGTATTGAGCCTCCTTAATTCCGTGCTCAAGACCATGACAGCAATAAGGTTGTATCGCAGACAAGCTTCGGCCCGTAGAGGCGCTTCCAGTCATATACAAGATGGCGTCTACGCGTATACAAAGAATACATATAGTTTGTATACACATAGACACCATCTTGAATGTGACCGGCAGCGCCTCTACGGGCCAAAGCTTGTCTGCGATACATCCTCATGGTGCAAGTGTCGGCAAAATGAACCATATATATATATATATATATATATATATATATTCATACATACATACATACATGCATGCATAAATACAGACCTGCATCATGTGTACTGGTCCAGAGCTCTCAAAAGTGATAGAATTACGATCAGCTTACCATAAGCAAAAATTTTTAGCATGGTGATCTGACGGTAATTCACCTTTGGGGACTCCTGTACTGGTCGGGTGCACGTGGTTGGAGGGAATAGTACAGAGATAATATTCATGGAGTAGGGAAGCCCTATATTCGCAAGTGGAACTGTACCTCTAATGAAAAGAGAAAACAAATATCAGGAACTGTCTCTCGCTTGGGGAGCACTGGGAGTGCCCCTTTTACTGATGTAAGACGTACCCCTACCAAGCCTTCTAAGAGATACAGAGATATCCAGGTTCTGCGATTTGTTTTCTCTTTTTATCAGTGGGACAAGTTTTATCAGCTTATTCTCCTACTCTATGTATATCATCTCTAAAAGAAATGGAGAAGTATTAAAGCGTAACACTACAACAGCTGTACTTAAGTATAAACTCGGCTGTCATAGGTTAGCACATGTGTCTATGTGTATTTGTGTGTGAAATTATATTTCTTTTTAGCCCAATCAAGTTTTTACCAATATTCCGATAAAAGGATTGTCCGTAAATTTTTGTTACCGGCCTGATTTTAGACTGATTTACCAATGTCACACTCTAAAATTTGTAGTTGCTATTCTGATATTTAATTAAACAATTTTTTGTTAAAATTTCACAACTGGTGTGAATATTTTAGGGCTTAGTCAACCAATGAGCTACTGTAGACGGTGTGTTTTTATTCTACTAGCGAATTTGCTCTTGTCTCACAGTAATTATTTGCAATTATTTGTGTGCGTGCGTGTCAGAGAGAGTATGTATGCATATGATATGGGAGGGAGATTAGAAAATATAACTCAATGTCTCACTGAAATTATACTCGAGGAACAAATAGTTCAAGTGCCATCGCCAGGGGGGTTCCTGTAGCCAATTAAGGTCTAATGCTCCGCAGTCGTAGTTCTTTTCATGTGTTTCGTCTCCTAAATCATGATTTCGAGGATGTAAGTTCGAAAGACCAAGCAAAAAACAGCCATGAACAATTTATTAAACAAATTGAAAAGTATCATTTTTATTGGCAAAAAAAACATTTTTAATATTATTATGAGCAAAAAAGGTCTTTTTAAGAATAACTGTTGAATCTTCAGATGTGCGTAAAATTCACAAAGTTTTAAAGTAGGCAATTTTTTCAGATTTTAGTTGTTTGTAAATCATGGATTACAAAACTATTTTCCATTGAAAAAATCTAAACTTGTTCATCCAATAGCACTCTTTAATAAGATTTTAAATGATATCTGCTGAGTTAATACCATTATTACGCAGCGAGGTTCTAAACTGCCGTCGCAGTGCATTTTTTTCGCGCGACTCGCGCGATACAGTGCGCACCGCGCGAGTTAGAGATTTGTATATACCTGTAAGTATTATACATATATGTATTAATAATTTAAGTTAACTCAGGAGTTTCTATGGCTACTATAAAATAAATAGTCATTAGAATAATACTTGCAATATATGGGTTACATTATCATTCATCTTTTGTATCGAATATTTTTCAATGGATTAGTCATTGTTGGGTTATTTTATAAATATAATTTGTTAGTTATGAGGTTTAGTAGTTTCATGTATAATGCAATCAGGATATTCTTATCCACATCAGCCATCTTTAATATTGTGCAGGTATAAAAAAATCTTCCGAGTCACTGAGTGCACAGCGCGAGGTGCAGCGTATGGTGCGAGTCGCGGAAACAATGCACCGCAACCGAGACCGCAGCGGCAGTCTAGAACCTCTTTCTACACGTGATAATGACATTCCCCAATGGAGATCTTATTAATAAGTAATACTAAGAAAAGAATTCAAAATTTTTTTCTTGAAAAACAGTTTTTAATCCGTGGTTAATAACCAACTAAAATCTAAAAAAATCGGAAATTTTTAAACTTCTAATTGTTTATACGATATCTAAGCGTTTAATGAAAATTTTGCAGGAGACTTTTTTCACGCAAAATAAGGTGAATACTACGAGTACAAAAAAATTGTTTTTTTACCAAAACAATGTAATTTTTTAATATGTTTAAAAAATTTCTGTTTACTTTGTATTGCGTTGTCTTTTGAACTTTCACCCTCGAAATTAGGACTTAAGAAACAAAAATACATTAAAAACATTGGTGAATCACTATAGTCCTCAATCCTCGTTTCAATCGGCTACGGGAACCCCCCTGGCACCCGAACTAAAACATTGCATTGAGAGCTAGGGTTTCATTCAGGGTTTTCATCCGTCGGTCATAATACTCGGGGCCGCTAGTGAGAGCCATATGATTGATATATGAGTATGCGTATGCAATGTATGGCTTGGGGTGAATAGACCGTAGAATTGTCAAAATCCCATGCTCAAAGTTCAAAGTACTTTTTTTTTTAATTGCTTTGAGATGACGTGTAACATTGTATGTATATGAGGGTGTCCGTTATTTACCAAATTTAATTTTTTGATCATCAACCCTTTTCAAACTATTCGTTGCATCCAAAAATGAAAATCAATTGCCTCAAAACAGAAAATGTTTAGAGTCAACACGTGCCACCAGCGTGTTTCAAGCAATAGCATTAGATTTTTAAACGAATATTGTCCATAAAATCGTATTGATAAGTCGTCTAATGGTCTCGCAATTTATTTTTTCTAATTGCTGATAGGCTATTAGAAAAGTTTCAGATGCAGTATCAGGTTAGACTTGACTCAATTTCTTTATTTACTTAATTATTGTAAGAAATAATATTAAACCTGATGAAGTGTGAACATTAATCTGAGATTTCCTTTCACAGCCTACTAAAGTACAGACGTTGCAGAAAACGACTTTTCCGTCTGTAGGGAAGACTTCGAATTCTTTATTGTACGGTGAAATCTACGCGCGGATTTTTGTACTAGCACTCTAAGCGATTTTAGGCATTGCTAAAATTTTTAGTTAATGATTTTAAAAGTTTTCACACTCTATTTACACTCTGGATTTTAAAAATAACCAATGTTCAGCAGGCAGTAACCACAATATATAATTTTATTGCCATGGAAACTAATTACATTTTTGGAATGTGCAGTAACGTCGAGTGTGCAATAACGCATTAAAATGTGCTTCGTCAAAAGAATCCAAACTCTAAATATAAATATATTTAAATCACAGCTGGCTAGTCTTTAACATACATACATATATATACACATGCACTCTTTTCATGAAAAATTTGTCACAGCTGTAGTGGTCATGTGACCGCCATATGACCGTCTTGACATGATGTGCTGTATCACTAAACTAGATACATCTTGTTTTCGCGTTTAAACATGGAACTTTTACATGGACTTTTACATTTAAACCTTGTTTGATTTTTTTGACCACTTTAACTTTTTTTTCTGGATTTTTCAATAATAACATTGAATTGCATATCACTTGAACTTGATAAATTGATTTTCTCCAGCTCAGAATAAGCACGTTGGATAAATTTGATTTTTTGCATTTTAGTTCTCCGAAGGCTCCGAAGGCCAAAATAAAATTTGTTTAATTTGTTTATTTTGAGGTGAAAAAAATTAATTTATCAAGTCCAAGTTATATGTAATTCAATGGTATTATTTAAGAAACCGTGAGAAATACTGGTCAGAAAAATCAAACAAGGATGAAATTTAATAATCCTATGATATTTAGGGTGGCTTCGGCGTTTGGTGCCGCATTAAGCGAGGGAGAAATATATATATATTGTGAGAAATTTTCTACTTATTTTCATAAAAATTATTTTCCTTAACCTTATCTTTAAAGAAAAAAGTTGAAACCGCTTGAAAAAACTGTAAATTATTTATTGAAAGAAAAGTAAGGGTTTGATAGGGTCATCTGCGCATGCACAGAAGACAACAAATTACTTTCTCCTCAATTTACTTAAAATCTTAGTCGCCAATATACCAACGCCCGAGGAACTGTTGGGACCCCCCTGGTCGGATGCACATGAGTGGCAAACGCTGTTTTTCCTACCGAGGGTGTACCAGGGTTGAAAAAGTGCCCAAGGTAGGAAGAAAAGGTTCGTCTTTGATTCATAAAAATTTAGCAGCTCATTTTTTTGCATGAATAATTCCAATGTGCAGTTCCACAAGACATAGAGTTTGAATGAACATTTTTCAAACTTGATTTACTCGAAAATGAAGTCGTCAACTGTGCTGTTCCTTTTTTCATATGTAATCTAGGATCAATAAATAACAATATTGCCAATTTTCAGACCATGCCAGCAGGTAGATAAAAACGCCGAAGCCACCTTAAATGGCAAAATAAGATGTGTCTGGTGGCACGTGTTTACTCTAAAATTTGTGGGTTTTCAGGCGTTAGATTTTTATTTTTGGTTGCAACGAATACTTTACAAAGGGTAGGTAGTCAATAAATTTAATTTCGTAAATAACGGACACCCCAATACATGTATATTATCTAAACAAGAGGCAACCAGATTACCGTTCTAGCACAGTAATTTTCATAATTCATTTCTCTCAGTGCAGAGGACCTTTTTGCTGGAGAAATTTTTTCCTATCGCTGGTATGTTTTATCGGAGATCATTGAAATAATTTTATCTGGCGATTGTCTGAGCGGGATGTGTGCTCTGTGGGAAGTATTGACTTGTTTTCCACCGATTTTTGCTGCTTTGACTTATTGTACGATATTGTGGCAATTTTAATATTCTCTAACCTTACTATTGGTGTTTACAGTTGGATTGCCCCCCCCCCCCCCCCTTAATTATCTTTATAACCAACTTATTGAGACTATAGTTGAAAAATCCTCAAATATTCTTAGTTTAATTGATTAATAATATTAATATTTCACAATGGAATGCTAGAAGTATAACAAACTAACTTGTCTCACATTCTCACTCACAAAATTACAATTATTATAACAGTAACTTTCTTAGATCCAAATGTCAAACTTTTTATGGCTATAACACTGTTCGAGTAGATAGAATTAATGGAGGAGGTGACGGTATCGCCTTTTTAACAAATCGTGGATGAGGTACTTAAATTTAATATGTTAAATAGAGATCTGGAAGCGGGTATAGTCTTAATTGAGTCTAGCTCTGAACCCATATATATTGCAGCTTATTACAGATGCACATCTAATAGGAATAAATTATCAGTAAAATTTTGGACGTAAATCCCTAAAAATATTGGACTTTTTGATTCTTTCATAGTTATAGGTGACTTGAAGGCCCAACATGATCTCTGGGGAAGTAATAAGAATTACCCTGATAATAAAATTACAGCTCAAAATCTAGACTATGAAAAATAGATTATGGATATAATCTTAATCAATTAAACTAGGAAAAATTTTAATCTGAACTTAAAAATGGTTCTTAAACATTTTCTTCATTTCATTTTATTAATTGTAAATCTATTAAACAATACAAATTGTTTGTTGACTTCTCTAATAATTTCTTAAATTATGATGCCGATAAAAAAAATAATCCAAACTGAAATAGTAACAAAAAATCTAAAAGTAACAAGCCCATTTGGTGAAACTCAGAGTGCAAAAAAGCGATAACAAAGCAAATCTAAAGGTTTTTGTGAATGTAATATGAAAACCTCTAATAATCAAAAAAATTGTTGCTCAAATTAAAAAGACTCTTCGAACCACCAAAAAAGAATCGTTCAGAAGATATTGAGAATCTATAAACTATGAGTCCAAAATTTCAGACGTACGGTCAAAAATGCAGTGTTTTATAAGCGGACTCAGTTATCCTGCATCATCTACAGGAAATACGAAATTTATGGAATAAACTTAAGCGTCCTTAGACGGCTAATGTACACTCAAAACTCTTTCCACTGAACTATTTAATCATTTTATCATGAATACTCTGCATAATGATATACAACACATTATTTGCATACCCTTTTCTTACGAATAATCAGATTTTTTCTAAAAAATATGTGTCCCGGTTCAGCACCAGGCATTGATAAAATTACACACCGCATCATGTAATTCTTAGCTGGACTTTTAAAAGGATATTGTCGGATATATTAACTATTTGTACTCAGATGATACGCTTTCAGACGATTGGTCATCCTACTTAATAACCTTTAACACGCAATCTAATGGAGAAGCCATACCTATATCAAGGACCTCTCGGTTTCTGTAAATAATGGAAAAAACATTGAGAACGTGGCAAAGAACAATCATGATCTTGTTCAAGAATCTATCGTCAATCGTAGAAAAAAAAGTTATTCCTTGAAGCGGAAAGCAACCGATTAAATTTCAACTCATCTATCGAAATTATTACGCAGTAAGTTAGTCAAAAACCATAACGAGATGTGTAACATGACCATCAGTGACAATGACAGAATACAGCGCTGCTCGTCGTAGGGCTTTGCTTACACCACTTCAATCGGCTTCAGCATTTCACGATGCTCTTAGAGAATAAGTAAGTTAGAAACAGCCATAATGACCCAGCCCTAATTCGTAACAGATCAAAGAAGGAGATAACTGCTTAGCCTCAATTCGACAGTGATTGGAAAAAGAGTAATCGCTTAGCCCCAATTCACATTGATAAAGTTATCTTTCGTCCAGCCCCGATTCGATACCGGCCCAAAATAGTACCTAGTGACTTATGAGAATGTCATAAAATACAAGACAACATTAAACACATATTTTAGCAATGTATAAAATTCAAAAAATAAAGAGAATGAATTAATAATTGTTTAAACTAAATCATGTAAAAGCCCTCAGTTCCCCATAAACAATTACACCTGACTTGATCATTAAATATTATCGAAAATTTCCGATGGTAACTCTATCTAAAATCATTTGAGGAACGAAACGAACTGTGAAAATTGAAAACCGGATAAAAAACCGAGGAGCAAACTATTTTTTATGAGTATATTTCTAAAAATTAAAATTTTTGCACATTCTATACAGCAGAGTTTATAAGATTATTTTTTTCCTACTTGTGAAGTAATCCACAATATCTTTTCATTACTAAATTGCAATTGGGACATTTGATGATTGCAAATAAAGTTCTATACAATTATATGTATGCTGAAGAGCCTCCTTAACTAGGACTTATAATTTTTCAAGCATCATGCAACAGATTTAACTGCAATATAATATTTAGTTATTTTGAATTTACAATCAAACCAATAAAATTTTTTTTATAAGTTTCCAGAGAAATAATTATATAGAAAAATTAAGTAGTAGATATATAACGGTGGATTATTATTAATAAAGAAATATTTAATAACTGTGAAAATAATTATGCGAAAATGTTATCTCTTGCAAATTACTTTAATATTATTAATGAACGAGTTTATAGTAACCGGCTATATAAGGCTAATTTATTATTTAAAAAATTATGGAGATAAAAGTAATTATAGAAACATGATAGTAAGGAATAATATTAATATTCAATGAAAATAAATGTTTATTTGATTTAATAAAATAAAATAAGAAGTTGTTTATGCGTGTGCATGAAAAAAAAAAACAAAGTGTTTTATTAAAAAAAGAAATAGCTGTATGTTATAACGTTTGACATTTTTTTTTTTTCAAGCATCGTGCTACTTAAATGACGATACAATATTTAATATTTTATAAATTAAGATTTCGAAAATAAGTAATAATTCTAAAAACTAAGTGCATTAACATAATAAATCGGGATATGGAGGGTTGGCGAACGGAGCAAGCAAGGGGCAAAGCCTCACTAGTACATATATGTGTAGAGTTCAACGTGAATACACGACAGAAAAGTATTTGCGTTATGATCCGAGCAGCGGGTGCGGGCGTGGAATGTCATTGAATAAATTCTGGAATCGGTCCAGGTTATGTGCTATTTACTTATCCGCACGGAGAGTCCTTTTTACTCAAAAAATTTGGGCTATAATACATTGTAACCCGAAAAACATTTGACTAATATCAAATTTACTGGTTTAAGGCTTAGTTAAAAATTTTCTTTCATAAATGTTGATGAAAATGGAAACGAATACATACACACATTGACTGTTACCTGTAATTTGGTAGCGACTGGTACTAGCTTTTCTGTATTGGTACCAAAAAAAACAGTACCAGACGCCTTGAATTAAGGTAGTTCAGCACATCTAGCTGTTCTCAATCTGTTACATAGAACAGTAATTTATTAATTTTCTTAATAATCATTATAAATTATCGTCAGTTACACTTAAATAACCTAAAAAACCTTTAAACCACAAAACTGACAGAGAAGATCGAATGATTTAAACTAAATGCAAAAAGTTGAGAACAATATTTTCCACATACCGATATACTAAAAGAATTGGAAATATTTTAAAATCAAGATATCGTTTAAACTGGACGCGGCATGTTCCTAATTTTTTGCTGTATGAATAGTTGTGATGTTTTTTGAATTGTATTTTTTTTTTTAAACAACTAGAGGCCTCCGTCCCTGCACGCTTCGCATGAAAACCCCCAACTATATTAACCAAACATTTTGATTTCCATTAGTTTTCAAGAAAAATAAAATCATTAGCTATTTTATAACAGCTAGTTTTCATTTTTTTTAATTTAAATTACTTTTTATTCAACTTTTCAAAATCTCGTTTCTAAATTTTCCTGTTCTCAGCTAGTCGCAACCAATCAGATCAAGAGTTATTCTGGCGACAGACACGCGTAACTGATTCTTTTAGCAAAGATCGTAAGGAAATTTGTGTAGTTAAGTATTAACGAAATAAGGTATTTCCAAATTGCTTGCTCGTAAGATACCGTGTTAAAAAATGCGAATTCAACGTTGAATATCTTGGAAACAGTACGCCAAATCTTTATAAAACTTTAACCACTAATGTATGGCAGTGTTTACGACTTATATCCAAAGTTTCAACGTTTTCGTAAGAAAATAACTTTTTGCGTGAACTACGTTAAGCGACACTTGATGCGAGAAATAGTTACTTTCGCAAAGTATCTTAAATTTGAATCCCAGCGCCATATTTTATTGGATTGAAAACAAAATTTTCGTCAGTTAAGAGCAGGTTCTTTCAGCACCTAATCTTACACCTTTTTTTCGGGTGAAAAAGGCTCTCTGTGCAGATAGGAGCTTCAAGTTTCCAGGGGCTTTTTTTGTTGTTGTTTCCATATCATTATCACTAGTTTTTATCTGTGACTTTTTAAATTAAGAACTCTAATTAAATGCTGACATAATATGGCCGCGCTGTGCAGGCATTTTTTTTGTACGCTAGCTAAGTATATTCCGTCGTAAGGGACTTTAGACAGACGAACATTACAATTTTTATAATTTTTAAGGATGTTGAGACGGAATTTGCTTCACGATATATTTCGAAAAAAATATATGTTTTGGATACACACTTAATGGATTTACTAGCCAAATTTTAACCAAATCGCTTCCATACATTTATGGAGAAAAAATTCATGTAGTTTCGTCGTCTTCAACATGGGTTACATGGGGACTGCAAGAAATAATTTTCCAGAAACACCTATTACGCTGGATGTAGCGTTAAAAACATTTCAAAAACTGATATGTTATTGATAAATACTACATTGATGCACGCGCAAACTTAAAGGGAGATCGGATTTGCAATTATTATATGTGTATATTTATACAAACGTTAACAAATTCGCTTACAGCTCCTATACTAAATGCATAGAAGACAAGCCAGCGACTTTTTTCAAGGAGGTTAGTCCCAAAACAAAATCGTAATAAGTTATAAAAACTGTTGGAATTGGCTTTCAGATTCGAGTACATGGGAGTCAAGCAAGTACAATTAATGCTCTTGGCTTGTTGTTACACGTGGCATGATGACTTTTCAGAAAATCAATTTCAGAAGCCGTTCCGCTCACAACTAGGGTGAACTACCCAATAGAGGAATACCGACCAGTAGATGAACGATTACTTCCAAAATTGATTCGTGTTAAAATATTAGCAGTATTAACGCAAAAATGTTTACCCCATCGCAAGGAATACGTTCTTACAGTTAGTCTAGTATATATTT
>JAPYYV010012004.1:0-18443 GCA_030522625.1 Copidosoma aretas | reverse complement strand
GGCGGCCGGGGGGCGCGCGCGGGGGGGGGTTTTTTCGGGCGCTTAATTTTTCCCCCCCCCCCCCCCCCCCCCCCCCCCCGATGATTCTTACACTGCTGCGGCTGCTGCAGCTGCGGGGGCGGCCTGAGCGACCGGCGGCAGCACTTCTTGTCGGGAGCGCCGGTCTCGGAGCTCGACGCCCGGTGCTGGGCGCGCCTACTCGGCTTCAGCTGGCGGACGAGCCTCCCCCGCGGCGACTCGGCCGCCGAGGCCGTCTCGGAGTCGCTGCTCGAGCAGCGGGCCCGCGGTCCGCCGCCGATCCCTCGCGCGTTTCCCGGCACGGGCGGCCAGCAGTCTGCAGCGCATCGACGGGCTGTTATTTTTCTCCCCGTTCCGCTCGATGACGAAAGGACCGGTCGGCTCGTCCGTGCGGCATTTTTTTTCTTTCTCGCGTCCAAGTCCGAGACGACAGTATTGAAATCCACGGACGAGCCGACTCGTTCTTAATTTAACTCCTTCTAGTTTACTCGGGCCGTTGTAAATGCCTTCCTGATTGCTGTTATCTCGATCCTTCGCGGCGACGACGGCTTTCTCGGCGTTATCGTCGTCGGGTCTTGGGTTTCCCTCGCCGGCGCTGAGCAGTTGATATCTTTTGGCTTCCTGCGACACACATAATGTGACAAAGCATTCATTGTTGATGTTTTGTCTCCCGGAGGCCGGGGATTTGGTTGCACTCTGTATGCGCGTAATATGTATATATGTATATATTACGTGTAAGTCGGCGGGTGGATCTTGGCGAAATTTCACGGGCTCGGCGTCGTCCTTGACAATCCTGCTCGTCTCAATGCTGGGGCCGGCGGGCTCGTCCGGACGTTCGTTTTTCCTTTCCGTGCCGCCGGCGCCGGTATTGTTGGTCACCCCCCCGACTTTCACAGGGGGATCGGGCTTATCTCTGCAAAACGTAGTCGTAAAGGTACTTGATGCTTGCAAGACGTAAAAAATGATCGACTCACGTCGTTTTCCCTTCAGTTCGCTTGGGCGATAACTGCTGCTGTTGAGGCTGTTCGCGCGTCGACGCATCCGAGGGTGCCAACTGCGTCGTCGTCACGGTGCTGGGAAAATAAAACGTTTTTCAAAGCAGAAACTGTACGATGCGGTCGCTCGGAGTGGACAAATATTGTTCGTCGACGACGAGAATGTTGAGAAACATCGGCACGACGATAAGCAATTAATGACTCACGTCTTGAACTTATTGATCGCTTCTGCAGTGCTTTCCGCGCTGTTGCACTGTGGATTGTTGTTGTTGTTGTTGTTGTTGTTATTCCTCGGCGCACACTTTGTGGGTCTGGAATCGAAAGGATTTGTTTTACCGTAACAACAACCGTATGACAAAGTGACAACTTACTGAAGATGATGGTGGAACTGGGCGGTGGTTTTATTTGTCAGGGGTTTCCGATTGAAAGATACGACGCACGGGGCCTTGGCGTTGTTGACGACGTTGTCGTGTAATCTTCGCTGGGGCACTTTCGGCCACGAGGTGTCATCCGGAATACTTGAAATTGTATGGCCAAACAAAGCTTTGATGGATATTTGTTGAAAGGAAATTTTTTTCTCGTATGGCGGAAATTACCGTAAGGAGCTGACAGGGGGGTTGTATGACATCGAGCGCGGGCCTACATTTCTCGCTAAATTACCGATTGACGCAATGTAAAATTTTACGTTTACTTATTTTCTCGAATGTTCGAGTGATTATTTACCTTTTATTTCAGACGAAACGTGCCTGTTATCGTTGTGAGCCATACCCCGCAACTATGTACAACAACGGCTAACCCTTCGATTTAATTTTCAAATGATCGCAATTTTTCGACATCTTTGATCTTTGCGAACTCCCTGCTTTCCTAGTTTGGAAATATTCAGCAAATTTCTTATGCGAGAGTGTATTAATGATACGCTTTTTTGTACATAAAAGTAAAAAAAAAATGATATTGGTTAACTATTTTACTTTTTTCAACGGATTCATCTGTCAACGCTATTAATAATAACCTTCTTTGTTGGGAACGTTTGTCGATAAATGATTTTTTTTCATCAACTCCATAAAGATTAAATTCAAGGATGAATAAAAAAAAGACACGATAATTTTATTAATTTTTTTTTTATATATATATTTCTAACGTTACTTCGATATTTACACAAAATTTACAATGGTTCGTAGAAGATAGGAACAATCAACTAATGCGTTTATGAAAAAATTTCTTATCATCTAACGTAATTATTCAACACTCAAAAGTCTTATCACATCGTCAAGCTTAAATTTTTTTCAATCACATATAAAATCTGATCGCTTATACACCAGGTATACGCATTCTTTCTCCTGAAATAAATTTTTTTTTTAAGTAACAAGTAACAGAACCGATTACAAATCACGCTTTGGAACAATACTGTGCGCTTTTCATCCATAAAAAAATCCCATTTATTTCATTTCCGTTGTTTGTACGCATTTACAATTGATTATTTGAATAATGTTGTACTTCGGATTTTTCTGTGTATGTGGAAAATAAACATTTTTTCGCTTACATGATTGTACATTAGAATTTTTCATACTATAGAATAGCACTTTGATGCCCGACTTTTCACGATTTTTTATTTTTATATTGGTCCAGTATTCGGAATTATTAAAAATGCAAAGTTTGTATTACGATAGAAGTTTTCATAGCATAACAAGTAGTTTTATACAAAATTGTACAACAATGAAGTAGCCAAATCTGGCAAAAACGACGAAATAAAAAACTTTAGTTTTTTTTTTTTTTAAATCAAATGCTATCAGCTAGTAAAGTATTGCTAATCGTTTCATAAATAAAAAAAAAATTGGCAGATATCACACAAATATAGAAATTAAATGCATCAAAAAAAAATTTTTTTCAGAACAAATACTGAAAAGCTGGAGAACATACTGATGACAAGTTTTTCTCCACCCACTTATCGGAAGTAGAAGTTGATAGAACAGTAAGAAAATCCGCTCTGAGAACCATCTGTGGCCCAATGAAAAGTTTAAAGAGCGCATACTCCATGACGTCGATCAGCTTGGTAAAATAGCAGCGCTTGGAACGTACCTCATCGAATTTATTCTGCATCATGAGAACGGTGCGTTTCAACGGTGGCTACTTACTATACTATGCTCAAGGATACACCAAGATTTCAATTCTTTGGTAAAGGTAAAATCTCCAGTGTTGAACCCTTGTCGTCAAAAGAGAAGTTATGAAAAAAAAAGATGAGAATAGAGGTCTGTAATAAAGTGCAGAAAGCGATGAACGATTGTATGAGTATTTTAAAAGACATAATCCCGAATTTCGAGAAAATACCAATGCATAGCAATGTATAGACGAGACGCCCCCACTGAACGGAAAGGATTTGAAACGAATGTTGTTACGCACTGCTTCAAGCGACTGTTGCACTATTTATTGGGGCCCAAAACTAAAGAGAAGAAGTAAGAACAGAAGACATAAATAAAGATGAAACTAAGAAGTAGAAAATTTTTATTTTGTTTAATAAATAAAGCTTCATTAAGTCCTTAAAGGCTTTTGCAGCTACAGGTAGAAGAAATAATGCAAAGGTAGCAGAAGACGACGACCAAAACGGTACTACTGTAACAAGAGAGGCAAAAGACGATAAAGGGATGAGAGAGAAAATGATGAACCGCCAGTTGTTGAATCTCGCAAAAGAAAAACGAGAAAGCGGGGACGCGCAAAGGGAAAAATCTGAAGAGAACTGAGGCTGAAGTTGACAGAAAAATGACCTGTAGGCTGTAGCCGTACAAAAAGTTCAAGCAAGAGCATACTGGTACCAATTGCGCACGCCAATCATATAATCGTAGCTCTTCTCCAAGCCCAACGAGCAGCACCCTAGTATTGCAGACCAATAGAAAACAATAAAAATTTCATCAAAACCAATAAGAATTTTCTGTAAAAAAAAAAAAAAAAAAAAAAAAAAAAAAAAAAAAAAAAAAAAAAAAAAAAAAAAACACTTGGAAAATACATTTTAGAACTGGTCAGCTTTTTATTCGGTTTTACGGGTGCAAAAAACGATAAAAAACCAATAGAAAATTCTTATTGGTTTTGATCAAATTTTTTTTGGTTTCTATTGGTCTCCAGTACTCTAGAGCTCGTTCCAGTGCTGGCGCTCTTCGTGCGCCACGCAGCGACCAACGATCTGCCCTACATCGACATCAATGACTAGGCAGCCGGTCGAGATGTCAAGGGAAGAGCAAAGGGCGCTCGTTCTGCAACAAATTTGCGATCTGTTGGATGATAAAAGTCCCTTATACGTTAGGCAAGAAAGACATATTACCGATTTACAAGAACTCAGCAGCAACGTGAGCTGCAAGTGCGTTTTCAAAGAGAGAAACGGGTTGAAAATGATGATGCAGCAAGGAGTATGGCGTACCAGCTACGCAGAATTTAACCTGAACATGCATTACACATTTTAACATAATAATTTTTACATCACCATATCTTTGAAGTTCCATTTATCGAAAAAGAAGGGAAAACAACATTAATTTTGATGCCAATCAACCGGCTGCACGGCAGATTTTTGCATTATGGAAAAAACGGAATATGTGAAATAATCAAAAATAGTAAATATCTAAATATTTAAAAAATCCTAGAACGTAGGTCTGCATCCGGAGAAAAGATTAATAAAATAAGTGGCCAGTGAATAAAAGTATCCGAGTAATGTGGTCTTCGAAGTTGAGTTTTTAACTTGTTTAGTTATAGTAATTAATATAAAAAATATACTGTTATGATTTTACGAGAACAAATGCAACAAATGCAATGAATGAAAAAACAAAACCAACAATTGATGCAAAAAACAATTTTTATAGCCAAACGTCCTTTATCAAACGACTGCGTTATAAACCTACTTTGTTAAAATTGAACTTTACTTTTTGAGTGATGCAGATATTTGATAAACAAGATAGCATAACTTTAGACTGTTTATCATCAAAAAAATCTATTTTTCATACAAAACCGTACCTTGTACACATACACAAAATACAAAACAACGTAAAAATGCAGTTCGACATCTTCCTTCTCGTATTCATAAAAACTAGACAAGACTCTATTCTGTGCTCATCATTCAGCAAACTACAGAATTCACTGTATTCCATTTTCGCCAAGTAATGCACAATAATAAAATATATATTATAAATTTACGAAGATTTAAACGAAGAATATTATAAATTTACAACAAAACTAAGCTGCTAAACAAAATTTAACAGTCTGTCAACATATTATCACAATATTACTCATTATTTACATAAAAATTAAAAAATATTACCAACATAATAAGTAATAATTATTAACTGGAATAAAATTATTTAATAATTAAAAATTTAATACTTTTACCATAATAATGGCACTTACTTTCGGCAAAAAAAAAGCGTTTTTATAATACTAACTTTTTACATTCCAGCTTTCAGTAAACGATTTATCGTACAAAAGCTAAGATTCTGCGTCACGTTACGCTTCGTGCTCGTTATTGATACCAATTAGGGATTCTGTTTGTTCTGCTTCCAAATCTGGTATTCTGAAATAAAATACATATAAAAATTATAATTTTTACGATTTTTAGAAACTATTATATGCAATCGAATTGGAAATATAATGGTACCTGATTCTTCGGCGGCAAATCCAGATGTACACTTTTTTAAAAAGAGTAAGAAGTGGATCCCAATTATCAAAATGCGACAAAAGTGATACTGTTAGGAAAGCTAAGATCATCGGAATGGTTCCCAAGTAGAAAATACAAGGGTATTCTACCTTTTTTAATACTACATCAATTATCATAGATATTGGCATTGTCAAGCTTATTGCCAATGTTGCTATGAGAGATGAGGTTAAAAAACAGCCCCTGAAAGAATAAAATTTGTTTAAAAAGGAGAAATAAGATTATAGCTATCACAGCGTTTTAATCACCAAAGCCATAGAACTTCACTTAACGCTGTCCCCACGAGTCCATTTATGACCAAAAATGTCCATTGATGTGGCGTGGGCCATTGAAACTCTTCCCATTGACCATAATGTAAAATGAAAAATAAGGGCCACAAAAGCAACAAATTAAACAGACCAACAAATCCAAAAAACAGTGGAATATCAATTTTATCTTCATGGTCAACTTTTTTCCTCAAAAATACAATGTAAACAGCATAAAAAAATGCACTGACTAGAGCTAATATTATACCAGTAGGCACTCGACTGGCTTCGATAGCCAAATCCGAAATGCCAACAAGAACAAGGCCTAGAATACTTATAGTTACAGCAAGTAATTTAGTCAGCGTAAATGTATCTCCATTATTACTGGGAAAAAAAGCAGCGAGTAAAAGCGTAAACAAACTGCATGTAGAAGACAGTACAGTAACGATTCCTGCTTCGGTTTGCGACAAAGACATCTGGTAAGTATAATTAGCAATAAACCACTGAAAAAATGGGATCTTTTTTAGTACTGCAACTTAAAGTCATTAGATGACAATCTTAGAAACGTGTACATACCAAAAAGCAGAAGGTCAGGGCAATTTTCGCAACCCTTTGAATAGAGAATTTATTTGCCTGCTTTCTGGCGTGTTCACCAGCTCTCACACTTGCTTGATAACTTAATCTGGCTAAAAGAGCTTCAGTTGCATCGTTTTCTGACATGTGTCTAACTTCTGCCAACTTACTAAACCGTACAGAGCGTACAGATAAATCTTCCCTTTCAGAAGATCTGTCACACTGTTCTGGAGTTTTAATTGGAACAAATGTCGGATCGCTCAAGCTCGTGCTACTTTCCGAATAAAAATTGTCATCCTCAACGTTTGGATCTATAAACTGTAACAAACAATGTCAGACGGTTTTTTTTTCAGTTACCAATAAATGAACAAAAATAATTTGTTATTACCATGTATGTTGCTGGCTTATTACACTGTTCTTTCCATGGTGGCCAAAAGCATAGGCCAAGTAAGTACAATGTAAACATAGAAGTTTTAATATACGTGCTAAAAAAAGGCTTATCAAACGCTGCTTCTTGATAAATGAACTAGGAAATAAAAATGAGTATCAGTTGCGGAAATAAATTTTTTTTTGAAAAGTACATAGCTTTCAGAACTCATTATACCTTGGTAAGTTCAGAACTGGACACCCATATAATGTCCACGAGAAATAGAACCAAGAGACCCAAAACAAGCCTCTGTGACTTGTTCATCATCGCAAGTTTGTGGGGATCCTCCTCCATTTCTTGTTGTCTTTGCTGACGTAATTCTACGGAGCAGCTCATACCTCGTTTATTTTATCATCCTCTTTATTTTTCATTTTTCAATTTTGTAACCCAGTTTGTGTGTGTTATCACAGACTGGGACAAACATACAAATTAAAACTCCGTAACTGGAATATCCTCGTGGTATGTATCTACATCTAAAAAGTTGTTGGAGATATGAAAAATTAGTTTCAGAATTGAAATACCAGTAAGTAAAGCTAAAAATGTAGTTGACATTAAAAATGAAGATAACCTCAACTGATTCCTCCCATCGTACGATTGTGTACATGCACACCCAGTTGACGAAAATGCATGGAAAATCTATCCACAGAATTTCCTCTGCTGCACAGTATATCTGAATCGAAGCTTTGAGGAAAATTTACCAGTGCGATGGTAATAAACGTCGATAAGTTCTAAAACTAGTCTCCAGGCTCATTATTGTCATTGACACTTTATCGGTCGTTTTGTTCATTGATATAACAGTAGGGTAAGTACCTGCTATTATGAGGTGGCATTCTCTCTGACACAACAAATTTTTCAAAATAAAAGTGTCACTCGTAACACTTGTGATGACGGCAAACGATGACACGAGTACGAATCAAATGGTGAGCGAATGTCGCACATTCCGACATTTCACCAAAATCGGCACTGTAAACATTTACCATATCTATCTTGCACTTGTACTTTAATTTCACGTTAAAACTCGCGTGTGTGATGCGGAATATTGCGGAGGTATAGCAAAATAGCGAATACCTATATCTAAGATCTAAGTTAGCGCGGTGGATATGTCATATGTATACCTAATCTATACTAGTAAACAATATATAATCAACACATTCTGCAATCTGCATGGATTCTGCCCATATATATTTATAGTGCCCATCCACTATATATCCAGGCATAGGGTACTTATACTTAAGTATGTCATCCACCCACCATACTCCCACAGCTCCCACGTCTAGAGTCTCCTCCTGATGTAGTCCAGACCTCCCAGTATACCCACGGTACTTACCCCAGGTCCCAGACCCATGCACAGACAGCTCAGAACTCAGAACATACACATATAGAGATCAGTATAAACTGTACAAACACTATAAACACTGGCTCAGAATCAAACAGCACAATGCAGTCGGGTACTCGGGTGCGACATATTATGCGACTTGCGGGTATAATAGGGTACGTATGCATGGATATGTGTACATTAAAAAAGACGAAATAACCATGCGGACACTAATTCACGAACTCCGCGAATCGAGGCTCTGCGAGTTGAGTGTCACTGAAGCGGGTATTGCACTGATGATTGCACAGCAGCTTGCACCTAACTTTACTTACTTTAACACGTGCAGTGACACTCAACGTGCAAAGCTGCTGCTTCGCCCAGTTCGTGAATTAGTGTCCGCATAGTGTACATATGCATACCTGCATTTAGTGCATTAGAGCATGATCTGTTTTACGAGCGAGAGGTGAGTATGTCAGTGCAAATATGAATAATTTAATTATTTAAAAAGATCGCATCGACTCGTGTGCGTACCAAGTGTACCGACTGCGATAGTAACGAAGCTTTAAATGTGGATAATTTTGGTAGAGGTCTCGTAGTGCTCCGAATTAAGGAGATATGATAATAATTGGACTGTGTATTTTAAAATCAAAGTCCATCGTTTACACTTGTGCATGGATCTGTAACTGATTTATCACTGCAAAATAATGTTCTCTCACTTTTCTTCCTAAACCCTAAATGCTCGAATATCCAAAAGATACGAAAACATAATGTGTATAGGATGCACGAGTACGGTGTTTTCACCCTCTACTTCTGCACCCTCTGTGAGACTGTAATTTATAGGGTACGCGGCAAAGCTCTTTGCGCGCATCAGTACTTATTGCCACCTTGTTGCTATGGCAACAAAAAACAAGACGACGATAACAAACGCCGCACAGTGAAAGCACAGTGTTCTGCGGGGTTTCTTTTTCTTTGTTTTGTTTATTCAGAGCTGATGATGTACTAACAGCAGGATGGAAAATTCCATGGGCAATGGCAGGATACACCAGCAAGAGTCCCCCGCGGCTGCAGCTCCAAGTGGGCCGCGTTTCCGAAGCGAGAGATCGAAAAAGGGTGAATAGATCAAATTTTTTTGAAGAATGTACAAAAGCTCCCTGGTGAACTGTTGGAAGACTATAGATAGTGTTTTCACACTTTCTTTCTATAACAAAAATTATTGTGTTGGAAAACATTTACAATTTTTTTCATTAGCATTCAAGCATCCCAAATATTAGATATGCAGAATATTTAATAATTGATAAAAATAATAAATCTTTCATGCTGGCAATACAGCAACTTCGTTGTATGAACAAATATGATATAATAACAGGGTAAACTCTGCGCTTTACAGTTGTAGGCATTAGAAATTGGCGTTTCTTAAATTTTTTTTTTTTAAACTGCAATCGATAAAAAATCAACATTATTATTCAACAATAAATATTGGTTTTACAAGAAAATCTATGAAAATTTCAATTGATACGTTAGAAAAGATTCATTAATTTTACGAGATTAGCATATTCACTAAAAATGTTTCCCACTTGAAAAAGAAAACAGGTTTGTGGTCCAAATTTAAACAAATTTTAGAAAAAAAGTGATGTGCTGGAGAACAAGCTTCCAGAGCGCGATATATAACTTGAGTAATGTTTAAAACGAGAAAAATTCCTATTACTCTTACATTTTAGCTCCGATGAGAAAAAATATATTTTTTTATAATTCACAACTTCGCTAATTAACGTTTTACGCGTATTGTTTTACATCATCAAACTTTTTTATTTAACATTCTGGGACGATGTATCGACAAGTGTAAAATATCGAAATCCCCGCTTTTTCGTACAAAACACTGCACGTTCGTTGTACTTAATCAATCGTTTTTTCCCATTGATCGTTGTACACCGTCATGCTTCATGTGTGAAAATGCGCATGTTATTTCGTCTCTTGAAACATTCTCTATTTAACACAGTATACGTGGCATTGGGCCTCGGCTGAGAAATACAATATTCTCCCAACCAATTGTTCTTTTAATCATCGGTTTAAATTATTTTTCAGGCCCACCCGAATTACGTGCTGTCGAAGACTACAATTGGCTCATTCACCGTCTCTACACGCGGCTTGAATTCGACAAGTGCAAATTACTGATCGAACGAGAGCTGAAAGAATGGGGCGGATTGACCGAAGTTCCCAATTACGTCAAGGTCTTATTATTTCTCCCAATAATAATCTCACCAAGTTATTTCGTTTTACGTATATATATAATATTCTTTGATACATCTGTATAACACACACACAAAACTAATTTGTTTCATGCCTCGTGTTTTGTACAACTGCGTCTTCGTAAACATACATATTATACCGTACACAAAAGGGCTTGATTTTGCGAAGGGAAGGAAAAGTACAGGATTCACTGGACAGCTTTCAAAAGGCGTATAGAATGCATCCCAGAAACGCCAACAATGCCAAGCAAATAGCCAAATCACTGTAAGTATAATATGTATGTATTTTATTACATGTTATTATACCCAAATAATCAGTTGATTGACATATTTTTATCACATTATACCGACAAGTACACACTCAAGTTGTCGGTACATGATATAATTATACGTCAAATATAATATAAATGTATCCTCTGTTGTATTTATACGTACGTGAACCCTCACGAATATATAAGACCGTAGCCAAAAAAACTTTATGATAATCTAACGGTCTCCGAATGCCCCGGAAACACTTTCGCAAGATTTCTTCTGGGCGACCATAAAAAAGCGATCGATGTCTATCTGGAGGCCGAAAAACTCTGCCAAACGCCCGATTGGGAGCTTCACTACAATTTGGGTAATGACGATCGTCCCCTGTTTATTTATCCTCTCTCCGCGTTATTATGTGCTGCGAAAGCCATCGTTCATAATTGTATCATTACGACGAGCGCGCGTGAAAATTCATCATCTTTTCGCGTCGACAGTTATTTGTATACATACGTATACCTATACATGGGTCATTTCGCGAAAAACATAAACTTTGATATATATTCGTTGCACGTGTCAGAACCTTTGTTTTAATTATGTTACACCGTTTTTTTTCTCTTTCAATTCGTGATTATAAACATACCGAAAGAATGTATTGAAAAAGCAGGTAATAATAATCATCGTAACGTGTTGCACTTTGTGAATTAAAGTTTTTCACGCTCCATCAGTAGCGTCCGAAAGTTATCGTTGTACTTATGTGAACTTTCCTCGTACTTTGGTAAAATTTCGGATAATATTTTCGCGGGCCTCGGGCTTTTGCATGCGCAAGGGTTTTCCGAAAATTCGGTTGGAGTCGGGCCCAAAAGTTTCCCGCACCTTGCTCGAACGCTGCCTAACTTGGGCAATTTCGGAAATCCGGTTGCACTCGCTCGCTGAAACGTGCCATTTTTCGTGAAACGATGATCCATGTACGCCGATGCACTTATTACTTTGTGCATCAAAGGCGAGTGCTACGCCAAGATGAAGCGCTTCGAGGAGGCAAAGGCCCAGCTGGTGCGGGCCAAGGAGCTAACGAAGAACGAGCACCCGTACATAGCTCTCGCCAAAATTTACGCCGCGGAGAATCGCATCAACGACGCCATAATCGTCTACACGGAAGCTTACGAGTACGTATGCTACATTATAATTACGCCCCCCTGCGGCTTCGTCCTGCGATTCACCCTCGACATTGTGCGCATACATGAGAGCGTAATATGTGCCATCATTATCTTGCCCTACGATGATTATAGGGCAGCGCCCGAAAATCAGGAGATAGCCGCGGAACTCGGGAAATTGTACCTAGGACTGGGCGACACCAAGCGGGCCTTCCAACAGTTTGGCACGGCCCTCGCCCGCTCGCCCGATTATACCAAGGCTATCATCCCGATGGCTTACGTCGTGCAGGTGTTGGGTCATTCGCTTGCTTCTTTTTTTTTTTTTTTTTTTTTTTTTTTTGCATCCTCATCTATACTCGCAATCCCGTGCGCGTCTCTCTTTGTTGCCTGGGAAAAAAATAAACAATATTCAATGTGTGTTATTGCAGTCTCAAGGGGAATACGACGTCGCCCTCACAAAGTACAAGACGGCCGCCGGGTCGATGCCGGAGTCGTGGGCCGTCTGGAATAACATCGGCATGTGCCTCTACGGGAAGCAAAAGTACATTTCCGTAAGTCTTCTGATATTATATTATATCCTGATTCGATCATCGGCGTCGATATCGCGTAGAATTGCGCGAGTAGTCAGTCCATGTACCTACTTACGCTTTCGGAACAAACAGAATTTACGTGGGCAAAAAACAAAAAAAAAAAAACCTGTAATAGATCTCGGGAACTATCATTTTTTACGTCCTATATGTATGGTATGTATTATAAAACGACCGAGCGATACGAATTTACAAAAAAATTCGGGGTCCGCGCCCTGATTGTTTCCTCTTCCGTGAGTATTGACATTGCTTATTCATCGTGTGTCGACGACGTGCCGAAAAATCGTTCCTCGGGAAATTGCTTTTTTTTTTTTTTTTTTTTTTCTCGTTTCCTCGGATAATCAAGATATTACGTATACAAATGCGTCGTTGCGCAATAAAAAGGTCCACTGGCCAAGGCTTCGAGACACCGGAGAGAAACTGTCGTGCAGAGTTGCGGTTCCACCCGAGAGAACGTGGCCACTCACCCAAGACGATTTATTCATATTTATGGAAATTCTCGCGGCCCCTCCTCTCGCTCGTTTCCCGAGAAAATCTACGTACACAGAGTTAAATGAACAAAAGTCACATCATGTATTGCGAGCACTGGACGTGCGACGACGCGATGAAAACTTTCAATGATCTCCCGCGTCTTTCGATTCCTATCGTGCATAGCATAAAGCGAGCACGTCAGCTCTGGTACGCTATTTGTAATTCATTCACGTCGTCTTTCGAAAAAGTTATACGACTCAACAACTCCGGAAAGTTGTGGTCGGGGGGGAGGGAAAGAAGGAAATAAGCGTAGGTGTGTACTTAAAGTCTCGTACATACATCAATGTGTAAGAATATATGTATACATATACACAGTCTACGGAGGAACGATCCGGCGTCAAAAAGAAAAAAAAAAGTCCCAGAGCTGAAGGAAGATGCTCCCCCGTTCGAAATTTCACGGCTCGACTCGGTGACCCTTGGAAGAAGTTTTCCTCCTTCAACGCGCTCGAGCGGCTCGAGTACCATAAAGTAACCCGATATTTTCCCCCAGAACTTGATGAACGAAAGACAAACGTGCGCCCTCTCTCTATATGTATTGCGTATAAATATACAAGGTGGATGGTTGGGTGACTTTGCGCTCACGATAGAAATTCCGGAACACATTTTATCACTCGAGCGGTAATTGCAGCGTTAAGTCGTAAAGGAGGGGGATGAATGAGAAACTTGACTGAGAAAGTGACCAAGTTTCAGCAGCTCCTAGGCAGTAATAATAATATAATAATAATTGGAGTCAAAATGAAGAGCGCCGCGTTGAAATATCGCGGTGAATCTTGGACAAATCGTCTCCGTGAAACTAAACAAATCGTAAAATTTTCACGAAAAATTCTCTGTTCTTTTCAAAGACCAAACAAGCGTTTTATTTCTGAAACTTTGAGGCGTGAAAAAAAAAAGTAGCAGCCGGAAAGCTATACCGTCGAGATATTTTGAAATTTTTCTTCCCAACGGTTTTTCAACTCGAAATGTATTTTCATTGAAGCCGTTTGTTGGATGCTCATCACATTTTTTCGCTGGCGCAAAGAAAAGTCGACTTTGCTTGAAAAGAAAAAAAAATATGGCTTGACCCCAAAATATTCAGCCCTCATCGAAATGTATACATATAAATCGATGCTCCCGGAGCGTTTCTACAATTCACGTCTCCGAGATCCCAACCTTTTTTCTTTTCCCGCGCGAATCAACCGAGCATTAAGTACACACCGTTATAAAGTACCAACCGCCTCCCCCAGGCCATCACCTGCCTGAAGCGCGCCCACTACCTGAACCCCCTGGCACTACCGGCGGCCTGCAACCTGGGCATAGTCTTCCTGGCTACGGGCCAGCCGGCCTCGGCGGCGGGGGGGGTGGGTGGCTACGACTCTACAGCGAAGCAAAGCCCCCCCCCCCCCCCCCCCATTCTAATGAAAAACGTCGATCCGCCTCCGACGAAACGCACAAGTGGCGCTGAAGAAGCTCGGCGACCTCGAGGGATCCGAGAAGGCGCTCGAGAGGGCCTACACCCTCGGCCCCCAGGAGCCCCACGTGCTCGTCAATTACGCCGTCGTCCTCGACGCCCGGGGCAATCCCGAGCGCGCCCGGGACGTGCTGAGCCTACTGAGCGACGTGGCCGCCCTCGTCGACGAGGTCGACGCCCAGGTATTGCTTCTTTATTATTATCATCATCATCATCATCATCATCATCATTAAGTATGTACAACACCCCTGGTAACCAAACTGTCGGCAATCTTGTCCAATTCTTGTGCAATTTTGTTGTCTCGAAAAAATATTTCAGCAGAATGTGCAATTTTTTTCCACCTATTATTAAAAAAATCATTGAGAAATGTACTATTACTACCGGGTTTCGATCAGCAAGTCAAGAGAAAATAATACATCGAAAATATGCGATTGAATTACGATACAGATCAAATTTTTTTGTATACAATGCACTCGCGATTGCACATAAGAGTTGCCCAAGAATCGGAAGCAGACGACGCAATTTCCGCGCAATCGCGAGTGCAGAGATTTGGTTACCAGGTACTTATACTGTAAAATTATTTACTGCGTTGAAACTAGTATATTCTATTCGACACAGTAATCTTACCACGTAGCTGCTGATTTTTCTTGGTGCAGTAGTAAAAATCCATCGCTCAACGAGGGTCGGTTTATTATTACAATCGGCGTGGTAAAATTACAAGGATATTTTTTACAGTGTATACCTGATATGCGTGTGCGCCCGCGTGCGTTTATTACGCGTGGGCCGACCGCTCGTCGATCCGAACTACTCGCTTACCTATATATAATGGATGTTGTGAAACCTCTGCTGCAGGTATCGAAAACGGCGAAGCAGCTGGCGGCCAAGCTCAGGATTCCCGGCTCCCCGAACGGCCAGCAGCAGCAGCAGGTTTTTTTTTTTTTTTTTTTTTTTTTTTTCGGTGTTTCTTCATACCATTACTCGAGCCGATCGATGCAGCGGCCCGTGATCTATAAATGATATAATACACGCCCGCGCGGACTGCGCGTTGTACGTACGGTCCGGTTACAAGCGCTGCACGGACGATAATTGAACTCGGTGCAGCGCTGCAAACGGGGAGGAAGAGGAGGAGGAGGAGGAGGAGGAGGGGTAATTGGGTTGAGGGAGGCTCTCGATCTCGCCTCGCGGATGTAATTAATGAAGTTGGCGCGTTCGGATTCTTCCCCGGCACGCGAGCCGGGCCGGAAGTTTATTTGACCCAACCACGCGCCGTATCTATACATGCATATTATAGAGCGCCGACGCCGGTAGAGAGAGACTCCCTCAGGCTTATCCGGTGGTCTCCGCAGCGCGCCCTCGTTTACCCTCGCTGCGTAATTCTCTGTGCAGCGTTAAGTTGATGACTCGCGCTCGAGTTGTGGGACTGTTGTTTCGTTGATTTGCGCTGGGTAATGGTATAATAATGGGGCTCGGGAAAAGTGGGTGCATATTTTTGTTGAACCGTTGAGCGTAATTTACCTGTATTTGTTGTTGTCTCTGAGCGCTTTAGTTCAATCGTGTTGTACTTGTATACATATGAACCTTGCGTACGTAAGTAATGCATTTGTGCATCGACTTGAACTTCAAATAGAAACAAAAAAAAAAAAAAATCATGTACATGGTATATCATGAGGATTTGTTTGATAAATAAAACACTCGACAGAGTGAGTACTGCACCGAACAGAGCCAATATTACGTATATTTATTTATTTAATATTCCAAAGTGTCGCAAGCATACCATCATTTACGAAGGGATTCGCGTTTAGGGGTGCAGCAGCCGGGCTCAGGGGCTTTGGATCTCCGTAAACGGCGAATCCCTATACACATATACATATATTCGTTTGCTTTCCTCGAATGGGTATAGGTACACATATTTTGCTCTCTTATAAGTACACACGTACAAACATGTATAAACGTATATATATATGTATCTCTAATCGTACATAAAAAAAAAGGACGATTTCATGCGGATTACTTAACACCATACACGTATTATTTTCAACACGAAATCTAATGGACTGTCCAACTTATCGAACATTTTATCAGAATTACCAGCGGACACGCACTATTTTTTCTATTCGGTGTCTTTCGTTGTCGACATTCGACGCACATCCAATTAAACTCGGATGATTCGTCTGCACTGCACACACCCGACGCCGTTGTACAAAAACAATCGGAATAATAATAATAATAATAATAATAATAATTTATTTCCCCGTCCCCTCGCGAGCGACGGATTTCCGCTTGTGCGCGTTTCTACGTATTGTTACGCGAAAGGAATCGTTATTATATTCGCGATAAAAACGGGGCAGAATCGCAAAAAGCTTTCCGAGAAACATTGAAAGGGAAGCAAAAGAAGAGAGAGAGAGGGACGAAAACGTTCTCGTTACACAGCGCCATGTACAACACGGAGTCACGGAGTTCTTGCGAGTATTATTACACAACGCGCACACCTGTGCGCCCTATAATTGTCTTATGTTTGTACACGTAGGTTATATTACATTGTTTCTTCGATCGCGACGCCCAGCAGAAAAAGTACTCGGTGGTTTTTTTTCTCTCGATTCCTCCCTCTCTCCGGCCGAGCGCGCGGAAAAGAGAGCACGCGAAAAATCTAAAAACGAGGGAGGAAAAATTGAAGACAGGCTCTCGGGGCAAAGAAAAGTCGTCGGAGGCGGAGGCGGAAGCGTCGGTCGGCCCCGTGAAAGTGGCAAAGGACGAATGCCGTCGGTCCCGATGCGCCGGGGAACGGCACTTTAATCTCGAAGGAATTCGCTCTCGCTGTGCACGTGTATTACGCGCGCGTGTGTATCGGCGCGTCGACTCGAACGACGACGACAAAGAGAGCCCTGCACGCGCGTCCCGTTCCTCGTCTCATTTTTCTCGCGCTCCGCCGTTCTCCTCGTCCCCGCTGAGGATGATTGACGCGCCGACGGGGGCAACAATCGTCGCGCTTCTATATTGTACATACAAATACGAACCACTTACGGCGATACGCGTATACGAATGGTAAAGTGACGGAGCGACGAATCATGGCACCCTGTATTTCACGCACGACACCAATGTTATATTTCCCACGTATGTAATAATACACGTCGCGTATGATATTTTCGGACCAAGGAACAATTTATACGCCGCTGTACCCATTATTTATTATTCATGACGCGCATGGCACTTGCGTGTGACGAATAATAATAATAATAATAATAATATACGTATACCCTGCATGCTCTGTTTCCACACGCACCGAGGGAACGATTTGGCAATGATCAACAGGCGAATGTTATTCGGCGGCGCATCGTTCAGAGTTGTCGCAAAGGACGACAGTGTATTCACCCGATTCCATCACCAAATGGTCCCCGCAGCGGTGAGTATGTAAGTACTTCTTACTGCGTACAATCGATAGAATCACGACGCAGCAGCAGCACTCTCGACGATAAGTTATACATATACACTATACACAGATCACACGCAGGTGCTCTGGACGAGGTCCGTGTGATGGGTGCAGGCCGGCTGCCAGGCCGCGACGATCGCGTTGGTCTTGAACAGCTGGCCGAAGGTCGTGCGAAACTGTCGCGACATCGAGCAGTAGAGTATGAAGTTGACCGAGCCGTTGGCCAGGGCGGATATGTCCATGATCTCGCCGAGGCTGTGGTAACAGCTGCGAAAGAAGCACTCGCCGAGGAGGCCGGACAGCAGGCCGAGGACGCCCTGGGGGAACTCGGTGATGAGGAAGAGCAGGAGGACGGCGAGGAGCATGCGGGTCGTGCGGTCGGCCCGGCGCTCCGATCTGTCCGCCGGGCTGTTGTTGTTGTTGTTGTTGTTGTTGTTGTTGCCGCCGGTTAGTTCCTGGTGCTGGTGGAGCAGCTGCCTGCGGGCCTTGGCTCTGCTTCGGGAGAGACGCGGGCGAGGGCGGTTTATTCATTTGCGATTTTG
>JAPYYV010012003.1:0-10512 GCA_030522625.1 Copidosoma aretas | reverse complement strand
CATGCGCACTACTAGCAGTAAGCTTCCAAAAAAGTTTTGCTTTCTGGAGCGCATGGATACTACGAAGGCTCGTACTTTCGGGGAGGGGAGCAAGAAAAAGTGATTTACTTATTACTGACGAAGCACTTAATGAGCAAAAGCGCGGATCAAATGGAAAGTGTGCAGGACCCGAGAAAGAATGGGACTTGGTGGATGTTAAAGGGGATGGCAACTGCCTGTTTTATAGTCTCATGGTGTTGTTTAATTCAGATTTAACAGCAAAACAGTTAAGACAAGTCATGCTGCATTCGAAGCACATCAAAGACTGCATAGGTCCAAGAAACACTAAGAAAATTTTAATACGATACCACAAGCAAGAAGATGGAGAATGTATTTTTGTAATCTCCCGGGAATTCAAGAAGAATATCTGCGTGCACTACGTTGATAGAGATGGATGTACCAGTTTGTCAACACTACACAGGGATGGAAGGAGAATAGTACGAACACTTTTTGTGTGAGCCAAATCATTATCAGGCGCTCTGTGAGAAAGGGAAAAAACGCTAGTCAGTAAATGAGTTGTATGAGAATACGAGTAGGGAAGACCGTGAAATATAAGAAAATCAACTTTAAGAATAAGAAAGGAAAACAGAGTTTTAGGCGCAGAACAAAAAGTAAGAGGTGGAATCGAGATGAAAACGACGAAAGATAATGAAACCTAACACGAGAGGAGCAGTGAATCAGATTCTGAATCAAGGTAAAATCAAGTTTCAGAAGAAACTACCCACTGCCACCCCCACCGATACCACCGAACAAGCTAAGTTCAATAGGAGAGCAAGAATCATCGAAGGTACCGGACAGTCGAGCAGATAATGATAATATCGAACCAGAAAAATATAAAAAGGAGAACGATACAGAGTTGCTGAATAATAATATAGAAGGTGATAGTAGTGATGATAGTACAAATTGCGGCAAGGTTAGCACAACCATACTGGGTCTAGAAAGGTACAGAGCACGCAGAACGCGACTGCCAATACAAATGCCGCCCTAGAAACCAGAAAAATAAGATGTCATTCTGCCATTTCAAAGGGTTAAGGAGGTTCAATGATTTAATTAAAATGCAGAGAAAGCAGTGAAACTTTTAACAACAACTACTTAAAGTGTTCGGAAACTGTGTGAATTTTTTTTTTTTAATTTTTATTACTAATTTTTTTATTGATGAAATTTCTACTTAAATACAATCTCTTAAGGGCAGAAATAAGTTATGGATTATTTTTTATCAATAAAAAATTTTCTCGTAGAAAATATTGAAAAAATTCACACATTTTCTTGACACTCTAAATAGTTATTGTGAAAAGTTTCACTGCTTATTCTGCATTTTGAGAGAATCATTAAACCTCCTTAAGGAAATTAATGAAGACCCGTTCAGTTATCTAGGCAACATAGTCTTTTTTACGATCAGGGAAAACGGGCCAGACACAAAAGTCATAGATGCGCTACATTAAAAAGGGTATGTAAATCCAGCAGCGATGAATAAGGAAAATAATTGTTGGAGATGTCACCTTATCGAAAGCAAGAAAGGTGTCGGTGTTAAGATTATATGTTAAAGAACGTTTTGACAGTGCAGCGTTAAAATCGGATATCAAGAAATGAATATCGTCTCTGAAATATATGACATTCAATAAATTAAGATTAGTCGGTATAATACGGGACTTAGAAATATTGAACGTAGCACAGTGTGATTACTTTGCCGAGCAGTTGGAAATTTTTTTCGAAAATATAGAAATATTAGCAGTATTGTACCTGAATAATTTAGTAGTACCACCGGTAGAGCAGCGATTGCATGTACTTAAAAAATATCACGAGTCATCGGTAGGAGGCCACAGAGGCATGAACCAAACGTGCAACAAAGTCGCGAAGGATTATTATTGGGGGAACATGCGACCGGATGTGCGTCAGTTTGTGTTGATTTGTAAATCATGCTAATCGAAAAAGCTTGTTAGGGTAAGAACAAAACAGGCGCTTATTATAACAGATATGCCAAGTAAACCGTTTAAAAAAATATCGATCGATTTTTATGGCCCGATAAACACACCATCTGCACACGGCAACAGCCACATGTTGTCGATCCAAGATTCGCTTACAAAGTAGATAATGTTGGTACCAGTAAAGAGAGCGACTGCTTTAGAAACAGCTAGTCCTCTTTTGAATAGAGTAATAGCATACTTCGGCGCACCAGGAAAAATTTTGTCCGATAGAGGCGCACACGTTCAAAACAAATTGTTGGAGAAGTTCGCAAAAGTATTCAAAATAGTCAAAATGAGCACTACAGCTTTTCACCCACAAAGTAATGGTGCCATAGAACGAATGCACCACTTTTTAACGGAGTATCTGAAGGCAAACGTAGATGAAGACGACCATTGGGATGAGCATCTGGGAATGTGCATGTGCGCGTACAATACGACAAAACACTTAGCTACGGGAATACCTAGAAGATTTGATAAAACAATGACGCAGTTGAGAACGATTGCAGCCATGAATCAAGTGCAGGCGAAGTATTATCTCAGTATTATTACGATAAAAAGCTCAACACAAGATTTTTTCTAGAAGGAGAGGTGGCATATGTTCTTAAGGAGCCTAGAAAGAAGTATGAACCAAAGTACGAAGGTCCATATGAAATTGTGGGAATAGATTACAAAATTCACAATCTAAAGTTAAAAAATGGTAATGAGATAAGGGTAACACATGCAGATAAAATTAAGAAAGCATGCGTTATAACAACCTAATCATTGGATATAAAAGGAATCACCAATGGGGTGGACAGCATAAAATTGTGTATGGGATGCGAATAAATATAATAATGAACCATGTAAAAAAGCACGTAACTTCGCGAGCGTAGCCTTTGGACGGCTCGCGAAGAAATAAAAAAATCAAAACTTTTTGTTCTAAGTAGTCAGGACAGTAATGCAGTCAGGAAAGAAGCAAAGAGAGACCAGCTATCAAAATTAATAAACCAAATAATAAATTGTACGTGTAGGCTTAATTTTTACAGTGTACAGTTACTTTTCTCGTAAGCGTGGCCCTTGGTCGGCTCAAGAGATAAATACACATTTAAGAGTATAAAGGTAGTAGCAAGAATATTAATAATAAAAAAAAAACACACATAGAGTATGTGTAAGTGCAAGTATATTAGGAAGACGATCAGTAAGAAGAATTTCTGAAAGACGCATGGGTTATAAAGAAAAATGCAAATCTTATGTTTCAGGGCTGGGGCCACGCCAGTGACAGAACAACTGGACGAAGTAGAATTTATTGAGAGAAATCCTGGAATATTAGTAGAAAACTCAGGTTCTGTACAATCAGTCACGTCAACCTGGAAAATGACATGGTACGTGGATTGGAATCAGTTAATCGAGGAATTAAATTTCTAAGTGCAAGCAGGCAAGCAAGGTGGAAATACAAAGTGACGTTAAGAAGGGAAAATAAATGCGCAACGCAAATAAAGCAGGCCACGTCTAAAGCCCTAAAGATACGAGAAAGAGTAGAAGAGGCGTACAGAGAAGTGGTGGGTCGGAAAATTGGTAGTCAAATGGAAACAGTGCAAGTACTTCAGGGACAGGCAACAGAAGCAGAAAAGAAAAAAATACAAGAATTAGTAGTTGAAACGGATAAACACAACCGGTAAAACTAAGTACTTAGCAGAACAATTGAAGGTTACAACGTCTGGTAATTATGATGAGAGCTTGAGAGCATAAAAAGGTTCGAAGATAAAGCGAGAAAAATAATTAAGGAAGTTAAAGAAAACTTTAAATACAGGAAATGTATCTTTAGTACCCTTTATTTAACACAGAAAGCCATTTTCTTTACTACTAGCATTTTCTTTGACCATTATTAAATCTCAAGGTCAAAGTTTTTGCAAAGTTTTTATAAAGGTGTGGTCAACTATATGTGGCTTTTCAAGATGCAAAAGTCAAAATGGATTTTTTATTCAAATTGATCATGATAATAAATAGGAAATACAAAATATAGTTTGGAAAGAAATTTTTAATGTTTTATTTGATAATATTTAAATTAATGCAAAAAAATTATTTTACTTAACGCATGGTAAAACATTAATGTGATGATCGGAAAAATAATTGTTGAAATATTGTCTTATGACATGATAAAGTACATATTTATATAATTATCATACAGTACATGCAATTAGTTTTACGTGCAATGGATCGTAAATTACAATGAAGTATCTAAGATTACAATTTCTCTGTAAATATTTTTTTCGTTTATGTTGCATTAAGTTTATCTCAAATTTTTTTGATATTATTAATAACACGTAAATAAAACTTTAAAAATTATGATTGCAAAGTATGAATTTTATTTCATAATTGATCAGTTTATAAAAAATTTTCTGTTCTATCACACGGTCTGCGTGGTAAGAAACGAAAACAGAAAGGTAAACACGATTAAATTATTGAAGTATATTTCAGTAAAGAGGGATAAGGGATTTCTGTCTTCACGTGGTGAGTAAAGCTACCGACGAAGACTACGGTTGATGTATTCAATTAGTTTATTAATTATTTATTGTCTTAGTATAATTTTACATCGAATTATATTTAATCAATCATGTATTTGATAAACTCATTGGAAATCTAAGAAAAAAAAGCAACCTGCCCTCAGCAAGACGTCAAAGGTTATGTAGAAATAAGCTAAATATTTTATTGATGTGAATTAATTAGGAGAAGGGGTTTGTAAGAATGTGGTTAAGGATAGTTGTATGGTACTTTCCTGTAAACTTGATGGGGGTCTGAATAGATCAAAATCTTTGAGAAATCATCAATACCAGACGAATTATACACATTAAACATTATTTTGTAGGGTGGGTTGTGGATTTTTTTTTCTTTAATTGTAGGGGGGGGGGGGGTCGTAGGGGTGGGGGATTAAAGATTACGACTCAACTCAAACATCGGAGTAAATAAACGAATTTTATCTTTTTTTTAGAAGTTTCGTGGGGAGGTGGTAGGGTGTAAGGGCGTCAAAAAATGGTGAGGGGGGTGGAGGAGAATTTGTAGAAAAAATAGGGAAAATTAATCACGATGAAAATAGCGAAGAAATATAACGAATTTGACCTTGAACTGTAGGGGTTGGTGGATGGTTGTGAGGGGCATGTGGTGGTATTGTGTGGGTTTTTTTCTTATATTGTTTGGTGGTTTTGGGGGAGGATTCAAAATTTTGACCCAACTGGAATAACGGAGAAATTAAACGAATTTAACTTAATTTTGTGGGGGTTCATAAGAGGTCAAAGGCGTGTACCAGGGTTTAAAAATGATGAGGGGTTGGAGAGAGGTTTGTAGGAAGAAGAACAAATTAGTCACAATGAACACAACGAAGAAATAGAACGAATTTCACCCCAAACTGTTGGAAGTTGGAGGGGGTATTATGGGAGATGAGCAAGGGGAATGTAAGGGGTATATTCTGAAATTGTAAGGGGTTAGGGAGAGGGGAGGTTCAAAATTTCGACCCAACTCGAATAACAAAGAAATTGAACGAATTTCACCTTATTTTGTGGGATGTTTAAGGGAGTTAAAAAATCACTTTGGGGGGTTTTTAGGGGTAAGGAGGATGGCGGGGCGAAAATCAGTCACAATAAAAATTACCCAGAAATTTAACGAATCTTACCTTCAATTGTGGGGAGTTGGTAGGGAGGTTATGGAGGCCCTGTGTGGTATAGGGGGTTATGAGATGGGGGGAGGTCTTATCACCAAACCCACCGAAATCACTATATAATATAGTTTGATGTATACATATATTAACAGACTAAGAAGTTTATAAGTTATTGATGAAAACTTACAGTTAAGAGATAAATATAGTTGATTCTAGTCATTAAAAAGACTACTATAACATTATTAAGGCTTGACTGATAATTTGGCCTGCGTTGGAAAAGGCTTGAGACTCTTTTGTGTACTTTTTTGAATAACTTACTTTTAATGTTAGATTATTTACAATATATTTTTCTTGCGTAAAAATTTTGTGCTTTTGAACTTTTGTCTTTTAACATATTTCAAAACTTTCTAGCTTTGTATGTTAAATTTTTTTGATTCCATCATTTATGTATACTGACGATTAGGAAATAAATTAAAGTTTATGCCAAAATTTATTTTTATTTGGTAGATCTCTTTATCACCATGACGTGATCACGTAAAATTATCCAAACAGTACAATGAATGATTCACATTAATAGTGTATGCATGAGATTGTAGATAATTGTTTATACGTAGCAAACTTTGAGGATCAATTCTTAAAGTTATTTTACCATGATAAATTCTGTTTTTCCGTCATCTGAATTGTGAACGTATCGTAACATCATCAGAATAAAGCACGAAGTCAAAATTTTTTAAAATTGACAAATTAATTGAATTATTGTTGATATATGTTACAACTGATTAATGGTAGCAATATTAATAATGTCGCGAAACAAACTAGAATATACTATAATTTTTCAAACAATTAAAGTTTTTTTTTATTTGTAAAAATTGTGAAAAAAAATCTCGTATCAAATATCATTTTTTATTTTAATTTATTAATTTTATTTAAAATGTGAGATTTTTATGCGTTATCGCCTCTTTTAAGTCGAACGTACATTAAACGTAAAAAATATTTCTTTATCACAATATAAAAGGACTTAAAGAGAACTTTAACTTTGTGATTATTTTATAGCCACGTTACAAGCAAGCACAAATAATAATAATCATCAGTAGGTAATAAATAATACTGACGAAGAATTTTCTGTATTTTAACAGATGCTGAGAAGAGTCATTGCATTAGTAAGACTGAAAAACGAAGGAATCAGTGATATTTGTGTTAAATTGTTATGCGTATTAATATATGTAATTTATATGGATCAATTAGTATATTGTAATGTATGAAAAGAGGCATCCGTTCAATAAAATTTTTCATTTATGTATTACAAAACTGTCATCATGTTTTGTATTCCATAAATAACTGTGAATTCATTGTAAAAAATACAGTGCAATAAATGTTAGGTTACATAATGCTAGTTTTTACATAATTATAAATTTTATTCAATTGTAATCATACTTAAAGTGTTCTCGGAGATTTTCAGTATGAATTTACATTTATTTTAAAGACAAGTTTTTGTTTTTTGAAAGGTGGTACAAATTTATCAGACTAACAATTTCTACATGAAACTAAAAATTTTATAAAATTTTTATTTAAATCAGTCTCATACAACAATTTTAAATTTTTGGTAATTTTTTATTCTTTGTGTTTTTAAATTAAAACGTAATCCAAAATTCTATTATTATTTGCAAAATTGTTTCGTTACATAAATAGAATATATAGAAACTGAAAATAGAAATGTCAAAAAACGAAAGTCCATACTTTTTTTCTCACATACATGTGAATCAAAAAAAGTTTGGACAAATGAAAAAAGCCGCTGCCAAGTTGTTGTCACAGAGCTTTTTTTATAAATTTTATTTGCAATATTTTTGAATAAATCAGATAAAGTTTGTTAATTATATTGAAGAAACTTTGATTCTAGAATAATACGAACAGATAACTTTCAGATAATATCAACATATCGTTAGCAGAGCTCTCATAAAATTACAGGATTAAAAATACTCTTATTAGTTTTATTTGCATTAATCTAAAAAAGTTTTTTTTCGAAAACATTTTATAATACTTTTTCTTTTTAGAAATGTTGTATTAGAAAATAACGTTAAAAAGTGAAAGAACCAATTATGCCAAAAAGATGTACTTTTTCGAAAAAAGTAGATTATCTAGAATCAATGATTTACGAGTAAAATTTGATTCAATAAACATCTTGTTTATAATTTGTAGTAGGTACATAACAGCAAATAATTTAAATCCTTTAAGTAACAAATGTATCTGATCTCTGTGTAATATAGTTATTTGTGTGGGGCATTCCATACAATCTCCCTCTCCCTCACATCCATCCCCGCTGTCATAAGTATAATTTTAAACATTATCTTACGATGAAAGATTGATTGTCACGTAACAAGCCTTTTTATTCGTTCTGTGATTGGTTGGGTCTGGCTGAAAGCGGGAAAATTAAAAAACGAAATTTTGAAAAATTGAATAAAGAGTAGATTTAATCAAAAAAATGAAAACTAACTTATAAAATAGCTAATAATTTTATTTTACTTAAAAAAAATGTAAATTATTAAGTATGATTAGTAGTTAGGGATTGGGGCGCAAAGCACGCAGGGGGCAGAGCCCCCTAGTGTATCCAAATATATATTGTGATTTAGTGACTACGATAACTCAAATAAATGTTATAAACAAATCAAATGTGAGTAGAGAGAGGCGATAAAATGCAGACCCAAGTCATAGCTGTATGTCATACGGCTGGCGCCGGGGGCGTGGCCTAGTGGTGGTGGGCGGAAAAGTTTGGAGCGGCAAGAGAGAGAGGTCCGAGTGGCGTCACGAATGGCGGGGACTGCTCGGGTCAGAAAATTTGGAGTGATGTCGCGAGTGGCGGGGACCGTAGAGGCTGGCTCGGGGTTGGAATTTAGCAAAGTCATAGCTATATGTCATATGGCTGGCGCGTGGCCTCCGGGGGTCGAAAAGTTTCCAAATACTATATATATGCCATATGGCCGGCGGCTGGGGCCTGAAAGTGCGGCGCGAGAGTGTGGGAAGACAACCCCGGCGGGTCCCCGGGAAATTCGGGTGCGAGATTTGACAATATGTGCGTTGCCGATTACCGACCCCTGCATGCGTGCGAGGTTACCGACCTGCAAGGGTCGGGTTACCGGCCGGGGTCTGGTGGGAACTCTTCAAATTTATGGAGGAGTAAGGAGTGCATTTCAGAGAAGAAAAATAACAAGTCGGAAAATACATTTAATACGTTTATTAATAAAACGCGGTGAAATATACATACACATAAAATGCATCATGATGATGAACTATATTCTAAATGACATAAGAAAACAAATGATTACAACATAATAAAAAATAAGAAGCATGCTTTACAAAAATTATTATTTTTTTCTAAATTATTATTCAAAAGTATGCAAAATAAATTACATAATCTTGTAGAATATATAATTATTTAAAAAATACAATAGGTTGTTAAATGTCAAAAATAATATAAAAAATGTTTGAATAAAAAATAAAAATTACTTAACTAACACTGCATACAAAATAAATTCTCACACATTGTATCTACCACGTATTCACCTACAAGTTTGTAATGACGGCCCCATTCTTCACAAAGGACCTCCCGATGCGTGTGGTCACTGTCCCCGTGATCGATGAAGTAGGCGTTGTATTGTCGCCGCAATATCAACTAGACAAAGGCCATAAGTACGTCGGGGCGATTCTTATCCTCCACATGATGATATTCCCTGCACAGTTTTCCTTTCAAAATCAGATGCTCACTGCACAATTTTTTTTTTGTTACACATCTTGTTGCAGCGATCGCCATCGTCGTCCCGATACTTGCAAAGATATACATTCTGGAAGGCTCCCTTCCAGATTGTTATATCGTTGTATTTTTTTTTTCGGAAAGCTCCAGCGATTCGTTACAGACATTTCTGGGTATGTATTCAACTTCGCAGTAGAAAAAAAACGAAACACAGCTGCATCATACATAAAAAAAAGGCGTATCAGAACATGTCTGCATAATAACGCAAAGCTGCTCATCTTCATTTTCTATTCTGTCTATGAGAATCGGCTCACTCGAAAAGACAGATCAGACTGAGGAAAATGTGAACAACTTAGATTTTGGGACGAAAAGAAATATACCTACGAAATGTGTGTACCACTGCCCAAAATTACTATTAAGGCGCAAGGAAGAGTTGACGCGCAAAAGGATCAGGTCGTACTTTCAAATATTTCTTCATAGGGACTTAAAAATGACCTGCCGCTGTCTAGTAATACGCTTTCTTAAAGATATAAGGAAAAGCGCGAGGTAAGGCATCCCAAAAGAAGGTCTAGTAGAAGGAGTGTATGACGGGGAGGATTTGCTGAAAAAACGAAAATTGACGCAAAAAAGATACTCTGAGGAAAAAGCAAACAAAATTACAGGAGTGATTAAGAAAAAAGTTTTCAATTTAACTGACGATGGTCCAGATGCTGCTGATGACGATGATGATGACACAAAAATTCTCAGAACTTTACAAAAAAGTTTCAGTACCACACAATACCGTACTCATAAAATTAAAATTTTAACCATTTTGAAACGCTGGTCTTACACAAAAATTCAGCTCAATTTTCCTACCGCTAGTCACCACATGATATCTATTGCCAAAAGAATTGCCAAGGAGAAAGGGATATTAAGCGATCCAAACCCTAAAAGCCATCCATCATTAGAAGTAGATACTATCAACACTATCTTCTATCGAACTACCTTCTATCAGTCTGATGATTACACTCAAATAATGCCAGGTAAAAAAGATTGTCTCTGTTAAAGTGGGTGGAGAAAAATCACAGATGCAGAAGCGCTTACTTTTAAATAATATAAAAGAATTGTATGAATCTTTTAAAATCAATTATCCA
>JAPYYV010012002.1:0-17171 GCA_030522625.1 Copidosoma aretas | reverse complement strand
ATTAATGTTTATTTATTAATGTGACTGTAAGACCGATATAAATATTTGTCTTGTTTCAACATTTACAGTCGACAAAAGTATTATTGGTGTTTAAAAAATGAGCCTGAACGTATGATTCCTGTAAAAACTTTAAATAAACGATGCAGTAACATTGAATGTTATTATGAAATAACAACGATATTTTCCTAGAACGGCTACGACAGAATATGATTACTGTATGAGTTTTCAAAAAAACTTACCATATCATAAGAGATTTCACAGACGTACGCAAACTGCATCAAACCGATTTAACGTTAATAGGTATATTGCAATTTAAGTACATATTATATTGCACGACTGTAATAGATTGTTTTTTTTTCGTATTAATTATCCAAGTTGTCTCTTTACTAATTATTTTTCTTTATTCTCGTTTGTAGAATATATACATTAGTAACTTGTACATGACACAACTCTATGCGAGCTCGAGGTGTATGAGAGAGAGAGGGAGAGCGTACGTAAACGCGGAAACAGTCAGAGAAACGGAGGGCGCCCACCACTACTAACGTGAGTACCGAGCGCATGTGTTTGATGGGGCCCCTCCCCTCCTTCTTTTTCAAGCACTCAACCGAGGTGCACCCGAGACGCCCAGCGTTCCTCACTTCCGAGCGGAATTTCGAAGCAAGCGGCCGACTACCAAGTTCGAGCACACAGGCTTTAGTTTGACGTCATTGCCATCGTTAATTTTTAAATTGTCTTGACATTCACAGTAAGACAATATTTTGCCTATGTTCGAGCATCATCCTTCCATGGGAAATAATACTGGTATCAGTTATACCATAAGTATCCTCCATGTCTCTCTCTCTCTCTCTCTCTCTCTCTCTCTCTCCATCACTTGACGTCGCATCAGGTAAGCCCTTAAATTAAATTAATTTTAAGAGCGATTTATTCTCGCCAACGTAAAAACCATTGAACTTTAGTTTCGTTTTAAAGATTGATATTGGGACGCGTTTTTCCTCGTTACCGATAAGGATTAATCACACCTTGCAAATATATTGAGTGGCCTAATAAACCTGTTTATTCCATTTTGTGTAAATAATGGCAGTTACAGTTATTTTGTAATGATTCCTGACTGACGTATCGCGGAAATTAGCCCGATGCTAAGTGTTCAATTCCCGGCCCGTCCTAATATATTGCGACTTTAGATCATGATCATCAATACTCGATAATTTTTCATAATTATTGAGTCGAAGTATTAAAAGCAGCACACATGCAGTAACTCAAGCTTTTATTGCATATATGGATGCGTATATCACGCTACATAACAAAGTAAAATTGAGATTACAACACATTATTTACTAAAAAAGTATTATTCAGCCATATTTTAAAATACGCAGCTGAATTACTCGTCACTTTGTGACCACATAAATAAAAGAGAAAATGAGGTTTCGTAGTAGTATCAGTACCCTAAACAATATATATTTTTTCTGAACAAATGAAAAAGAACCAGCAAAAATTTCGGATCACTCAACCCAGAAAAACATTTTTTTTTAATTTGTATTCTAATCGTATGATAAAAATAAATAATGTCGAATGAAGCCTCGATTTCCGTACGTAATTAGCTGGAGATGATCACGTGACTATTATTTAAATGTAACACGTAAATGAAATAAGATAAGTAAGCTTTTGAAATGTTACTATAATGTTGATTTAAAGTTATTACAAGACTTTTACGTTCGTGTTAAAAAGTATGCGTCAAAATATCGTTAATTAAAAAAAAAGAAATAAGACGCAAAAAATGAGTTACTGAAAGAATTTAAATAAAAAGCATACACATGACTATTTTTTCTAGTTGCAGAAACAACCGGTAAATGATTAAGTTTATCAAAATTAAATTATATATATTGTAAGGTGTACCTGATTCTGCACCTATAAGTCACCAAATTGAATCAGCTATTTAAAATGATTAAATTCTAATGAAAGACTAGACTTAGGTACCCCAAAAACCCCCTAGAAATATTTTCAAAGATTTTTGCTAATTCAAATTTTTCTTTGGCCACCCTATTGGATCCACTACTTGAAATTTCTTAATTTTGATGATTGATTCGTAATAAGCGTCCTAAAAAACCTCTACATAATTATTTTTGAAGACTCTTGTAAATTTTTTATTTTTGTAGGCCACCACGCTTTATCCGAAATTTTTAATTTTCTAAATAATGAAAGATTTGTAACAAGCACCCCAAAAAACACCTAAGAAAATATCTTCAGACATTTCAAAAATTTTTAATTTTTTTTGGCCGCCATATTCGCTACCTTATTTTGAATTTTAGTATTGCAATGTTATATTCTTGTCTAGCGACTTATAAAACGTAAGTTCACAAACATTCACAGAAAAATAATAATCTGCTGGCTTTTGATGGACAATGATATAGTCAAATACCAATTACATAGGGAGCATTTCGGGGTGGATCCCACCCCCTCAATAACATTATTTTCAATTTAGACCAGTTTTCTGCTATTCTGTAGTCCATCACCTTGAAGCTCCAAAAATGATCATTTTAATCGGCTTACCACAGCAGCCGTTATTTTATCAATTCAAAAAGAAACCCTATTTCGCCCACTGTACGCTGATTCGGGATATCCAGATATCCGCACCTGCTTGCTTGAATATTTTCTCTTCATAATTTAAAGCTCTTTTACTAAGATCCCCGTGAATAATTTTTTCAACTTAGCTTCTTTTTGAACTATGTACCGGAGTGTGCAGAAATCTGAACTTAACACCCATCTAAAGTAATTCAATTGAACTCTTTCAAGTTCCTTGCACTCTTCCCGGAAAAAAATTTCCGACTCATAACTCAAGGTACTTTTTACTAAGTACTCATATAATATTTTTCTTCTTTCGAAATCATTACCACACTTTCTTTCTCCAAGACTCCAGCCAAGCTTTTCGCCGCAATGAACCCTTTTCTTTTAAGCTTATAAATATGTTTACTATAGCTGTCATCCCAGTTAAAAATAAAAACCATACATGAAAATTCATTTACCTCCTCTAATTTCTCACTTCCCCATTTCCATGTTTCTTTTTTACTATACCTTGCTTCATTAAACACCAGAATTTTGGTTTTTTTACTACTTAAAATTAGTTTTCGTATTCTAATAAAATTTTTGAGGGCATCCATCATATCCCAAAGCGCCTTCCGACTATTTGCCATTAATACCATGTCGTCAGCATAAGCGAGTGACCAAATTCTTTTTCCCCCTACCATTACTCCTCCTATATTTCTCTTCTTTAAATTGTCCTCCAACTCTGATGTGTAAGTGCTAAACAACGCCTGACTAAGTAAACAGCCTTGCCTCAACCCTTTCGTGACCCAAAACTCGTTTGATGTAGTATTACCAACTCGCACCTTTACTTTTGTCTCTAAATAAATCTTTTTCAATTCATAGATTAAATAACTACTGATGTTTTTTATCTCCAAAATTTTCCATAACATTTCCCTACATACTGTATCAAACGCAGCCGCGAGATCAACAAGCACCACATATACTTTGTCCCTTTTACCCTTTGGTTTTTTATTCACGTGGTTTAAAATACATATATATCATCCATCGTTGACCTAAATTTTCTAAAGCCTGCTTGACTATCCGGTAACACATTTTTTTCATTTATTTCCAACTCTAAGCGCCCCCTCAAGGGTTCTGTACGCCTTATACGCGGTAGATAGAAGTGAAATTCCTCTATGATTACTAGCCAAATCTTTATCTCCTTTTTTATAAAGTGAAACAATAATAGCAGTTTTACAATCGTCAAGTAGAGCTGCGTCATCCCTAACTTTCTTTAAAATCTTTGTGAAAATCTGTTTACCCCTATCCCCTATATATTTCCATATTTTTTCTGGGACTTTATCTAGACCCGCAGCCTTTTCCTTCTTAAGTTCTTAACAGCTATATCAATTTCCACTGAACTTAATTCATCTTTAGCATTTCTTACACCTGCTCCCACACTCCTTATACCTATTTTTCTATAATTCGTTCCATCAAGCAGGGTTCTGAAATGTTCCTTACACTCCTCTAACCCTATTTTACTTACTACTCTCTCTTTTTTCTCCTGAATTTATTTAAAAACCCCTACACCTGATTATCATTCCTGATACCTCTTAAAGCTGCTTCCTTTTGCTCTTTTTCTAGTTTTGCCTTTTCCTGACACATCGCTCTAAATTCTTCCTTTTCATCAAATACCTGTTTTTATCGGCTATCCCATCCTTTCATGACTTCAAAGCTTTTTTTACATTCTGTTTTCTTTTTTACACATGACTTATCCTACCATGATCTCTCACCTAGCTTCCATTCCCTAAACTTTATTTCTTTTTTAACCCCTGCATTTAAGACTTTGGACTTCAAATCCTTCCATAATTTAATTGCATTGCTATCTCCAAGCTCATCTGTGTCTATACTAGTAGTCTTTGCTGTGTATATTTCTATTTTTTCTTCTGACCATGACCATATTTCCTTTCTTTCAACCACCCTTTCTTTATTTTTGAGTTTTTCTGAACAATTTTGGTATTGTGTATTTACTATAATTTTTAACCTGAGGGGCAAATGGTCGGATTCAACTCTAGTATCAATCCAAAAACTCTGTACAAGATCTCTACTACTGTCACTTAGAAGTATACTGTCAATTACCGAGCTACCGTTAGCTTTTACATTTATAAACTCGCCCTCCCCCCCCCCCCCCCCCCCCCGCCAAATGCCGTTTAGCATATACCCTCCTTTGTCGCTTATTATGTATACTATTCTACGCGCTTCACAGTTAACCACCTTATCCTTTCTTTCCCTTGATTTCCAGCCGCTCTAAAATTCCCAACTCACCCCATAATTTGAGTTTACCACTTTTATGTTAAAATTAACCTCAATTATTGTATTTTTTTCCTCCAAAAAGTTCATATTTTCTAATATCTCTAAAACCTTACTTAATACCCCTAAGTCGTAAATTAAAAAAATAATAAAAATCCCCCCCGTAATCAGTCTGAGTTTTAAATATACCTATTGCTACAATATCAACAATGTGAATTCCTGCCCCTGCTGGTTAAGGTATAGTATAATGAGGCACTTTTGGGGGAGAGAGCAGGAAAAGTAAGAAAAAATGTAAAATAAGCATCTCCTAAAATCATAAAGGTGTGGAAATGTATGTATTTTGGAAGTAAAACCGTAAATTTTTGAACACAAAGTTGTAAAAAGAAGCTAAAGTATGAACAATTTTGAATGCTTGCTTTATATAAGATGTTTGGGTGCTAAGAATCAACAAAGGAAATCAGTAACGCTGGCCAGAAATTGATTCCATACCCCCTCCCCAAATGAGAACTCCTATGTCGGAGAGATCGGGAATCTGGGCCAGGGTGACGCTCCAGACTTAAAAGCAAAGTTAGGTGCGAAATTATTTAAAATTGTGACCATTTCAGTCTTGTCAACACTGGAGCACCACCATCTGTACTTGTCAAGCGTTATCTAGCTGAGGCTATGCAGTACATATAGATATACGCGCATACCACTGATATGTCATCGTATACAGCTGCTGCTGCTGCTGCTGATGCTTATTGTCTCGCTTTCTCTATTTCCCTCTGTCTCTCGACTGCTTCGTATAGTTGACGATATACATATGTATATGTGTATATCATCCTATATCTATATATATATGCGTAAGGTGGGGCAGGTAGGTTTTTCCACCCGCGCAACCTCGCGACCGTCCCGCGGCTGCCCCACAAATTAAGGGGGAATTGTTGATTTTCTCTTATAATATATAATTAAAAAAAAAAATCCTGCCGTCGCCGACCCGCGCCGATCCGCGCCGCACCATGATCCAAAACGGTGAAATTTGTCCATAAATGAAATATCTCCCGTTGTAGTTGACCGATTTGGATCATTCTTTGTGAAGCTTGTAGGTGAACGATCGCAGATCATGAGAAAAATGTTTTGTTTGACAATAAATATGTTTAAAAGGGTGAAAACAACCATCAAATTGGGGATAATCGTCGAATCATGAACAAAAACTTACAGGTTCACTTGCATTTCCTAATTTATCCTAATTAAAAGGGGTATACCATGGTTTTTTAAGTCGCTGAAAATGAATCTGCTATAAGATTATCAAAATTCAAAATGGCAGATCCAATATGAATGAAAAAATTCGCGAATGGAACAAAAAATTCCTTGAGAAGAGGTTATCGAGGGTACAGAATATAAATGTGTAGCCAGATTTCCGAAATTTAAAATGGCTGATCCAAGATGGCGGACTGAAATTTTCAAATTGTTTGAATAATTTCGAAACACTGATCACTAGAGATTTTCGAGGGTGCTGAGTACGAATCTGACGTCAGATTTTGAAAATTTTAAGTAACAGATTCAAGATGGCTGATAAGATTTTTCCGAAAATTGAAATCATTATAAAAATTATTATAGCGTGGTCTTATAGTAATTTAACTGTAAACATATTGTCTTCATTTTAACAATAAAATGACGATTTTAAATTTAGAACAAAATAAGTATCGGAAAAAAATTAAACAGTTTTGTATCCGTTTAAAAGATTTTGACTAAAAACCTGCTATTCGATTTCCAAAATTAAAAATTACCGTTCTTAAATATAGTGTTTTAAATAAATAAAAAATTGTACGTATGGATTCATAAGGACATTGAATAAGTATCTATTGTTATTACAATCAGTCATAGACCTGCTGATTGTAACGTAGTTTTACCAAGAATTTTCACATTAACTATAATACGGAATCTAACGTAGATATAGTTATTTTATGTCGGTTTCATTATGCATATTTATCATGTATGTAAAATTTAAATATTTGATTTGACACAAGACATGACCTGACTACTAGCGCATCGTGGACTGTGATAGTGGCTGACGAAGGAACTAAAACCTTTCCTAAAGTAAGTATTAAAAATACTATGTTCTTAAATATATTATTTGAACAACGAAATGCACTGCAATGGTACAATAGTTTACGCGTTTCTATTTCGTGCATATTTGAGTCATTGTAGAAAGTTTATTTGATATTATTTCCTTTTATCTTTACAAAGAGACAAAATCCAGACTTAATGATGTATTTCGCCAGGCATTATTTATGAGTGATCCAAAAATATCTTTAATTTATATCGAAAAACGTATACAGCAGCACAAACTGAATCGATACCTGCAATGGCTCAGGAATTTATATGTACGAAGTGGGTGAACTTGAAATATTTGTCGCTGTCTCATCGTATTGTCCATAGAAATACCCTTCATTTCACTTGTAAAAACATTAGTTATGTAACTTTAAGAGAAAAAGTTCCGGATTGACGAAAGAGGGTACATAGTACGTTCTTAATAGAGATTAGAGTCATAAACAATGTATTTAAAACATAAAAATTGATAGCTTAAATGTTTACTTTGTCAAAATAATAGTATATTATAAATATCTTGTCCTGTTTAGTATCTGAATCCCTTCCAGACGTAAGCTTAAGCTTTATATTTTTTACTTAATCTTAGTTCTTATATTAAATTATTATATTAGAAGCTCAATATGTTTGCTGGATTATCCAAGGTAAGCATAACAAATACACATGTATGTATTCGATTTAGTCGAGCATTACTTAGTCAACTACCTGTCATAGATTCTGTAAAGGCCAAAATCGCCAATTTGATTTGAACTATGGTCGAACTTTGGTCAATTAAGAACATACAATTTACTTACTATACTACATAGATTCTAACGAATTCTTATTTTTTGATTCCTCTTTCCGGTTTCTGGTAATTGTGATGCATTAAACCATCATAAATTCATTTACAAACTTTTTCATTTATTGATGTCGGATTCTTCAAAATTCTCCAATTTGACTTGCTGCGAAACTATTAAATACTCAGAAACAGTATCAAAAAATTTTCAGGAACGAAAGTGAAATTAGTAAATCAGATGAATGTCATTTCATCGAAAATGACAAAAGTGATGGTGAATCTGTTTCCGATGACAATACAAATGATGACAGTGATTTCTGCTCTACGTCAGAAGATTCAGATCAAGACAGTTAGGATCGTATATAAATTATTTTTAATAGCATGAAATACAGGAGCCATATAAAAATATATTTCGAAAAATATTTATGGCTATTATTTGTGTAACTTATTAAAATATAACACAAAATCCATAATTGTAACTAAAATACGTAAAAATAGTACCTAAAATTTTTTTTTTTTATTTTGTTTTTCCCAAAAAATAGTAGTTCATTGTAAGAAGCTCCAAATCAAAAAATTTCCAGTCAACCCTTTTTTCAATAAATAATAGTGTGGGCTTTTAAAATTAGTGTCATAACCTACCACCGTTTTGTGGATAAAAGCTGTTAATCAGGTAAGTGATTGTACATTCGGCCTCAGGCTTTGAATACGAATATTGCTAAGGGCTATAGCTACAATAAGTACAACGTGTGATTGTAGACGTGTAAGCTAATTTTTCATAAATATCCTAACGCAATGTATACATGTTCTCTAACATACAAGATTTATTACGAAACTAGTTTAAGATGGATTTATTAAAAACACATTTTGAGATCGAATTTTTAAAATACAGTTAAAAAATTGGTTTTGAATACTTCAGGATTGAATATTTGGCTATCTCTTACAAGTCGTGAATATTTATAATACGTAGTAATTACTGAAACCATTGTACTTATTATTTTCAAATTTTAGTTATAGTAGCTGTAAATGTAGTATCGTAAAAATCCATTCACATTATGTAAAAGCATATTCAATGTTTAAATAAATTGCCCATTGAGAATGTACATACATGATAAATGTACATAATAAAACCGACATGAATTAACTATATCTACGTCAGATTCCGTATTGAAGTTATGTGAAAATTCTTGGTAAATCTACGTTACAATCAGCAGGTCTATGACTGATTGTACTAACAATAGATACTCATTCTATTTCCTTATGAATCCATACGTACTATTTATTATTTTGTTAAGACACTATATTTGAGAACGGTCATCTTTTATTTTGGAAATCAATTAGCAGGTTTTGAGTCAAAATCTTTTAAACGGATACAAACCTTTTTAATGTATTTCCAATACTTATTTTGTTCTCCATTTAAAACCGCCATTTTATTATTAAAATGAAGACAATATGTTTACACTTAAGTTACTATAAGACCCCTCTATAATAATTTTTATAATGATTTAAATTTTCGGAAAAATTTTATCAGCCATCTTGAATCTGTCACTTAAAATTTTCAAAAACTATTCAATCAATTAAAAAATTTCAGTCGGCCATCCTGGATCAGCCATTTTGAATTTCGGACATCTGGCAGCATATTTGTATTTAGTACCCTCGATAACCTCCTTTCAAGGAATTTTTTGTTCCGTTCGCAAATTTTTCCAGTTTGCAAATTTTTTTACAAATTTTTTTTATCCATATTGGATCTGCCACTTTGAATTTTGATCATCTTATAGCAGATTCATTTTCAGCGACCTAAAAAACCATGTTATACCCCTTTTCATTAGGATAAATTAAGAAATTTAAGTGAAACTGTAAGTTTTTGTTCATGATTCGGCGATCATCCCCAGTTTGGGGGTTGTTTTCACCCTTTTAAACATATGTTTTGTCAGACAAAACATTTTTCTCATGATCTGCGATCGCTTACCTACAATCTCCACAAAGAATTATCTTAATCGGTCAACTACAACGGGAGATGTTTTATTTATGGACAAATTTTAGCATTTTGTATCATAGTGCGCCGTCCCACAGACGCCTCCTATTTATTGAGGGGCTGCCAAATAACGGTGGTTTTCCTTCATTTTCTCCGCTAATTTAAATTTGTGTACTTTCACGGAACACCGCCCACAGCCGCCCTACGATAATATATACCTACATATACCTACAGCCGCCCCACATTCTGTATACCTTCATATACCCCGCACTGTCCAACGCCCGCGCCGCCCCACGTTTTTTAAGTTACCCCCCAAATACCACTTCACATGCCACTACACGGCCCCAACAAAAATACACATGTTTTTTTTTAAATATTTCATATATATATACGTGGCCTATGCATATAGATATATTTTTACACGTAAGAGACTATTATTGCGTAGGCATAGTTGCGTCACCAATATGCCTGCTTCTACGGATGTATTTTTTTTATCAGATCGAGAGATATGTTTCATAGAGGCAAGCATCAGCAGCGCGTTGTGTACAAAGTTAGGCATGAATAAGGCGATACCCAATATTTACGCTTCCTTGCCTAGTTGATTAATCAGCCAATCAGCCAAAGTCTAAGTTTTTGAAAGACCTGTTGGAGCCCATAGATGGCGTGCAATACTTTTCTTTCAGTGAACATGAAGCAGTAGTATCTCCACATGATACACTACCCAATCCCATAATGAATTTTGATTGGGGGGGTGTGGGGGGGGGTGGGGGGGGGGGGGGGGGGGGGGGGGGGGGGGGGGGGGGGGGGGGGGGGGGGGGGGGGGGGGGGGGGGGTTGACTATAAAGGCTGGTGCAAGGCTCTGCTATCATCATTCGCTCTCTAGCTGTTATGGAGAAATGTTAGCAGAGCGAAGAAGAGTGCCTAAACAATAATGCCATCCCTTACATGCAAAAGTATATCTACATGCATAAACAGCAGAATGACGAATGATGAATGTCATAAGACTCCTGGAGAGTGAGAGAAAGAGAGGTTTGGTCTGCGTCCAGTTTGCCAAAGATTCTCCTGCTTCTGCTGCTGGATAAACCCACCCAGGACTTGGTTTCGCTCAACACGTATTCCATCGCCACGTAAAAAGATCTCGGTAAGGAGTCTATTTTTGCTTTATACTGGTTGACTCAAATTTTCACTATAGCACAAGTAGCATGTATTTGGCTGCTAACCTGCCATTTAAGAGATTATCATAGGCAGCCAATCTTTGGAGGTTCTATGAGTTGGAACTGCAGAAAATTAAATATCCCAAGACTAACTACGTTGAGACGATTTTCCGCTAGCGAGAAAACAATCAAGTTTTAATCGCACTGTGATCGTATTTGATCGTATTTGGATCGTATTTAGATCGTATTTTATCGTAATCTAATTACAATATGATCATATTTTGATTTTTTTTGAGCGTATTTTAATCGTATTCGATCGTAATTGGTCGTATTTTAATCGTATTAGATCATTATTCCATTGTATTCTGGTGATATTTTATCGTATGCATCACCGGTACCCCGCTATTTAAGTCAAGTGATCGGCCGCCGCAAGCACGTGTTACGAAGGTGGACAACTGTAGAGACACAGGAATTGGTGAAAATAGTAGTCATAACCTCTTCCATACGCTTGAATAAGGCATCTTATTTGGTGAAAAGAGAGTGAGCGTCACCTTTACTTTTGAACTTAATATTAGTAGCCTAGGTGTTGCTGTATTTTGCGTAGCATACACGCTGCAATGTTATATTTCTTTTATTTAGGCAAGAAGTTTATTGGTAGTCTGCGATCGAGTTTGATCCTTTTGGTAGCGGTACATAAGAACTTATATGTCAAGGATTGTACTTGTTTATATTCACAGTCAAATTCGCTATTGAATTAAGAACCCATCCTGACTCACGTTTTTGAAATTCTTAAAGGTCTCGCTGGATTATTTGCTGTATATTCGTGTTAAACCATTTCATCAAATCACCTGTCTTGTAAATGGGTTGATTTTTAACGTTTAAGTATATAGTTTATTGTGCATCTTCATCATTTTTTTACTTTATTGAATATAGTCGTAAGTATGGCATTAACTTTTATGGCATCATAATTTAGCAAAGCTTTCTTTATTTGCTCTTTGAAAACATAGCCAGCGTCTGAGAAGTATGCTTTTATATATAGATGAACTAAGTTCGTAATCACTGCTGTCTCAATCCGACACTTGAACGCTGACTGTATACTAGTCCAAATTACTGCTTGCTGTATATCTTCTCTACGTTCATGATACTTGGAGACTAAGTATAAATACTTGGACTTAAGATATTCTGGTATTTTAACTTCTCCACAAGACGACTCAATTTCTGTGTAGCAATGATAAAGTTGAGCGACTGCATATTTATTTCAGCAAAATCAATCCACTTTTCAATATCATGCTGCTTCACAATAGGAATACATCCTACATACTGTTGTGATGTATTAGCCATGTTGACATAATACGTGCTAAGCTGGTTTTCGCACAAATCCATGACAGCTGAAAATAATTATTAAATTAAGTTATACCGCACATGCACGCGCAAAAAAGGCGTAAAAGGCATGCATACATACGCAAAATGCGTAAAAGGCATGCGTACACGCGCACACATTCTTTGGAGATATATATTATCATTCTTACCAAAACAGCGTATATTCTTGAGAGCTTCTTCGTTGGCAGGAGCTTTTGATGACTGCACTCGTCGACTGATTTATAGCAACTAAATGATTTTTTTTATCATGCAGCTCTTTTTGTTCTTCTGAAAATGAGTATTGTTGCCTAGCCACCACAGAGCTCTCTGATCGGTTGCTAAAATTCTCTTAAGAGACGTTTTTTGGCGCTAGCTTTGTGCTATACAATTCTAGAGACCTCAAGAGTTTGTTCGATGGTAAGAGTTTATGCACTAGATGACTGCACTCATCGATTGACTTGTTACAGCTGAGGACTATTGATCTTGTGCAAGCTCATATCAATAAGTTTCGTTGCCTAGCAATCACGATTCGCTCAGAGAATAACAGGTGCTGCCCTCACTCTCCATGTTACATCTTATGGTGTAAATTATAGTTGAAGCAGCCACCGTTAGTACATTTTAAAAGATTACATGTTAAAGTGACAATCAGCGCCACTCTCCCTCCAACACTATTGTCGAAGCGAATAAAGCGCGCGCACACACTTGCATACACACGCATACGCATATACATGCATACACCCGTATACACAAGCACGAACACATACATGCATACGAACTCACACGTATAAATACTCATAGACTGGCATTAACACACATGCATATCCACACACGAACGCACAGGTATAAACACTCATACACTTGCATGAGCGCACATGCATACGCACACACGGAAACGCATACATATAAATGTACATGCACAGTCTTTAGAGAAATAAATATTTCCAAAAAACCGTTGTTTATCCTATGCTGCTACAATCCTGGAAATTACTCTCAAGAAAAGTTTCTTGGTTTTGATGCTACGATGATTGGGATCTCTCTCTCTCTCTCTTTCTCTAGAATGCTTATTTGATGGTAGAAGATTTCTTGATCACTACACTCGTCGACTGACTTGTTACAAATAAGGCATTTGCAGCTATACTTACAATTCAACAGTCTTTATCTTAAGTAAAAGTACACAACGCGTTCATACTTGCCTCTGCTAACCATATCACTCGCTTAAAAATACATTCGAGTGCTCTCTGGCCCGCCTCGACAGCATCCTCCGCGTTGACGAATCCACAGAAACCTTTGCCACTGCCTCGCAGCACTTGAGTTGACAAGGCCCGCGACTCGCATCATTCGATACCCCCGTATTTATGAGAGAGGCAGACCAGGCATAGTGTTAGAACCTGATGTGCTTTGAGTTTATAATTTTGGTGATAAGAGAGCGAGCGCATATGCATCATATTTCAGGAGATATGGGGTGCGTCTCGAGCGAATTGAATTATGATCTGCTACTATAAACCTTACACTAGCATATTATGATGCGTAAAAAAGGAGGCACGAATATTAGGTATCGTGCCAAGCGCAGTACACAACGAGCACATGCTTGCCACAGACTAGTAGGCTTGCGTTAAAAATGATAAATTGAGGTGATAGCAAGCGCATACGCATCATATTTCAGGAGATATGAGGTGCGTCTTGAGCGAACTTAATCATGATGTGCGAACATAAACCTTACACTAGCATATTACAATGCATAAGAAAGGAGGCGTGAAAATAAGTTATTGTATCAAGCGTTGTACACAACGCACTGTTGATGCTTGCTTCTGCAAAACGTATCTCTCGCTCTGATAAAAAAAAATACATTCGTGCAAGCAGGCATAGTGGTGGCGCTGCTCTGTCTAAGCAATAATGCCGTCTCTTACGAGTAAAAGTATAGCTGTATGGATAAGTCTTTCTTATATGTAAGATACATAGGCACAGTGTATGAATCGTATGTATAAATATACTTTTTTTATACGTATGGTACAGTCTGATAAGTGGTAGTGGTGGCAGTGATTGTGGTGGGGGAGGGGGTAGAGCTATGAAGGCTGATGTAAGGCTCTGCTAACATCATCTACTCTCCAGCCCCAGCCATCATGGAGAAAAGTCAGCAGAGCAAAGAATAGTGCCTAAGCAATAATGCTGTCCCTTACGCATAAAAGAATATATTTGTGCATAAGTCGTCTATATATATGTATATATATGTAAAGGTATGCTTTTTCTTACGTATTGTACAGTACAGTCCGATAGAATAAGCTAAGAAAGGTCAGCAAAGCAAAGAAGAGTGACTAAAAAAAATGACGTCTCTAACATGTATACGTATATTTATATGCATAAGTCGTCTATATATACATACTAGTGGGGCTTCGACCCCTGCGCGCTCCGCACTTTAGAAGCCGCCAAGTACGAATTTCAACAAGCGTTGAACTTGCTTGGTATGGAGCAGCGCGTATACATGTGTGGGTGTAATTTTAAAAATTACACACACACATTTAAAAATTACACACACACATACGTCAAATTAAAAATAATATTAATGTTTATTTATTAATGTGACTGTAAGACCGATATAAATATCTGTCTTGTTTGATCTAACTATTCCCATATTACTTCTATTATATCTCTCTGCAGTACTGTTCAGTTCTTGTACATAGGATGGACATGCGTCTAATACTAACCCTTTCTTCTTTACCTAATCAACAATTTAAATTTCAAGGCTTATTCAGATCAGTATGTACTATATACAAAATATATTTTAATCTTTCACTTTTATTCTTGAAAGATAAATTATGCATTTTATTTTCTATATATACGGCACATTTCATATATTCTGTTTCAATTTCTTAAGGCAAACCTTCAGCCAAATAATATTGCACAAAAAATGGGAATATTTAAAATTAACATGGCCCAAAACACGATGCAATTTTTCTATTGAAGTATATTTCATTATTATTCTCACCATTCATTAAATTTGTATTGATCCTAACCTGATCGAGAAATTTTATTTTGCATTTTAAATGACCTGTCAACTTTATAGGCCCGCACCGTTGCTAAAAGCGCTGCATCACAATTATAAAGTTGAGCCGTATTATTTTGTGCAATTTCGTCATTTGTATCCATAACCTTAGAAAGACTGATTTAATTCACTGCCAAACCCTTTACATGAAATACATTTGACATGTTAATTCAGACGTATTCGGCAAAAACTTTTGAATAACTTAATACCAGTCCTACTTTTGTTGCTTTCAATCCTCTACCATCTCCTACATTCACATTAACTGGATTTTTCCAACCTTGAGCTATTTTCAAACCCCAGTACACCCTCGGTAGGAAAAAAAGCATTCGTAACTTGACCGCTCTATTGAAAAAAACCATATCGAAAAATCATGTCCGGACACCATATGGAAAACCGCATGAAAACATGTTGTTTTGCTACTCCGTTTTCATATGGTTTTTTGTCTTAAATCACCATGTGGTTTTGTTAAAACCATGTGAAACTTGAATCGTTAACATTTAGTCATAAAACCTGAAAAATCGTAATAGCTAGTAATTACGAACAAAAACCATTGAATTGAAATATTTAATAATGTAACAAAACTATATAGTTTTTAAAACCACAGTGTATAGTTTTCAGAAAACCACATGGTGATTTAACACAAAAAACCTCATGAAAACGGAGTAGCGAAACCACATACTTTCATGCGGCTTTCCATATGGTTTTCGGACATGGTTTTTCGATATGGTTTTTTTTAATAGAGCGTAAAGGCCTTTTTACGAACCTCGTTATGTCTCGTGCCTACGGCTCGTGCCCTAAACCTCTCGGTTTGCAAATTAAAGCCTTTCCAATCTCGTACGAAAACTACTATTTTAATTCATCCATTTCGCGAAAATATCATCACGATTTAAAATATAATGAATACACATGCTATCTAAAAGCCAATCAATATGTGCATCTTTCGTTTCACTATGCATTGCAGTCGACTCTATAAGATCTTCGTTGTAAAGGCACTAAACGAACTGTTGTCATGTTGCTACGGGTCGCCATTGCCTCGTTTTTTGCGCGAGCCTCTGATTTTTGATGCTGCTCGCTGCGCGCCGTTTCCACAAAACTCTTCGCGTCCATCCTCTTCTGCTCGACCGCCATACTAAGCATTGTTTATGTTTGGGCAGTCTTTCTTAAAATGTCCAACTTTACCACAGCCATAACATGGTATTTCCTTCTGGTTCGAGTGATTTTTCAATTCGGATACAAAAGCACTTGATTTTACACTTGTACTTGAACTTTTACTTTTAATCTTAAATTTCAACATCGTAATTTTATCAAACACATAGCTAAATGTCTGGTCCTCTTGTTTTAACAAGTCAATCAAATCATAAGTTGTGAGTAGTGTAGCTTGGCCGGTTTTGACGCAGTTTTCCGACAGCTAGGCTCCCCCCTACTCGTGCCTGAATCTACGACATTCGCAAGAAACCTCCTTTGACGACTGCTATCTACATTTTTTATTCAAAAACCACAGCATTCTTACAACTGATAACTAATAGCCTATCCGCAAGCCCGTTAGTGTCTGCTAATAGCATAACATGATTTGCATCCAACCAGCAATCCAGAATCATTTTATCTTTGCTTGAATCGAAGTAATTCCTTTAAAGGATTTAAATTTGGTTACTTATTTCGCACCACAATTTAAGGAAAGATTTCTGCAATAAATATGTATCAAACCCTTATTTTCCGCGGGCCAGTCACATACGCTATTAACTGCGCTATTACACTTGCGTATGGCTCGCACATTTATGATTAGTATAAGTAGCAAAAAATTTGCCATGAAAAGCATGTCTGCACTTAATAACCATGTGAAATTGGGTTTCCCGCTCAGGGGCGGCGAAACCGCTATGGTCGGTGTGGTGCCACCACAGCTGAATTTTGAGAAGGTATGGAATTCCATACCCGAAAATTATACTAATTATACTT
>JAPYYV010012001.1:0-14810 GCA_030522625.1 Copidosoma aretas | reverse complement strand
ATAAATTTTCCAATCATTTCAGATGTACTCTTGGGGCAATAAAATAATAATTCACCATCATACTTACTTATTATATAATGAACTTTAATGCAATGTAAAAAAGTACTATTTATATAAAGACTTGGGTAAATGAAAATGATAACGAAACAAATACAGTTTATCTGTAGTATTATTTGTGCTTACATACACTATCGCTTGCGTAATGAAAAATAGAAAAACTTCAAAGAATAACGAGGGAATAATAGAATACCAAATATACATAGAAAATAATACATTGGTTTTACTTTCTTTTTTAAAATTGACAGCAGCGAAAAGAACAGCTAACTATTGTTTATACTGCTTGGAAAAAAGCAAATAAAAGAAATTTACAATGATCGCCAGTTTCAAAATTTTATAGCAGGAAATTAGGGCAGCTCAAAAACTTTCCCATATTGCTGGTTGTATCACAATTTTACACTACATATGAGATGATGTAAAAAATAAGAGCAGTGCTTTAATGCCGCTATTGTATCATCAAATGACAAGGCTATACTGTTTTTTGTAATCTTAAATCAATTTTAATGTGTAGAGTGTTTGATATTCCAGTTTTCCATGTTATTAAATGGGCTTAGCTGATTGGTTATGTATGCAATAGGAAAAAAATCAGGGTAAGCAGGTGATTAGTTGTTTTTCATATAGTATTACACTATGTTTGATGTCTGTCAAAGATAGTAATTTTAACTAAAAAACTAACAGTCTTGTGTAATTTTATAGTAAAGCAGAGTACACTATAAGTGGCGTCTGCACAGAAAGCAATGGTTACGTAAAAAACTTTTTAAATCAATTTTATATTAAAAAGTAATAAATCATGATCGGATGTTATACAATGAGCTGCATAACATATTCCTTAAAAGAAAACAGAATATTTCAAGTTTTATTTCTTCATCTGTATTTGTATTTAGCATAGCAAAAATGGTAATATACTTTATCAGGCCATTTATAATTGTTCTCGTCACTAATGTGCATCGCGAGTTCCCTTGGTAAGGGACCACCCTGGTCAGGTGCACATGAGTGGCGAATCTTTTTTTTTTCTACTGAAGGTGTACTAGGGTTGCACAAGTGCAAGAGGTAAAAAAAGGTATTTAACTTCAGTAGAAAGACCAAAAAGCGGTTTTGATGCATTTTATTCATAATGTTTACATTAGGAATTTTAAACAGCCAAAAAGACTTTAGTGTTTAAAGAATATCAACTAGGCTATGTACATTTTTTTAATAATCCTTTAATTGTTTTCAATAAGTTTTTCTGTTCATACTAATAAATTAAAAAAAATGAGTTTTGTATAAAGTTCAATTATTGACTGATCATTTATTTAATAAATCAATTTATAAATTAAAATAACATTAACTATGAGTATTGAAATAATTTGATATGTTTGCCCGTAAGAAGATAATAAATAACTTTCATATTACTTAGTGGCGTTGCTAAGAGTATTAGTTTAGAGGGGGGTGAGTCACAGATATATATTTATATATTCATACATACATAATTCATATGTCTAATAATCCTTGCTGACGATTGAAATAAAAATGCCAATTGTCACACCCTTTATTAATCTTGCCCTCGCCATTATATATGCGTATTAGTGCAAGTGTTAGACGTGTTCGTATGTAGCTAGACCGCTAGCGTGCTACACTGACAAGTCCCAGCGAGCGGTCGACGACGAAACGAACCCTTTCCTTCTTCTCCAATCTTCCAAATTTTTTTTTTTCTACTTTTAGCGCTGAAAGGAAAAATTTCTGCGCAGCCGACTAAAAGTCTCGACGTTAGTATCTTTCTCAATAATTGAAATACTTGACGATTTCTATCCCAGAATCCCGATTTCTGAACTTTTGTTATAAAAAGGAGTTCAAGAGGAGGCAGTTTTCCGCTCCATCTCTTCGACGACTATTGCGAAAGTATATTATATAATTATTATGGATATTCCGGACAGTATTGATTTTTTAAAAAAACAAAAACAAAAGTTGTGTAAAATTAAAAAATACTTTTTTCTAAAACATTTTTGAATATAATTAATAGGTTTTAGTTTGTTAAATATGAAAAAGGGAAATATTTATTTCATTTTTGGTTGAAATACATGTCTGCCTTTGCTGTTCACTGTCCATTTATTTCTATAGATAAGTGTCCGTTGCCCGGCTTTGCCGTAAGAAGGTTTTTTTATTTCTAGTACGTTGCCAGCACGACGTTTTTCAATTTTTTAAAAATTGTTTTATATATTTAAGTACTTGCTAAGCTTATTACTATTGAGATAATGCTGGGTCTTGTAATATATCCCTGTAAATAATGTTTTTGATGTATGCTATCCTGTCTTCCTGGACCAGGACTTTGGTATCGTTTGGGGATCCAACCCTTCTTAGTCCAACATAGAGCTAGCCATGCACAAAGCAGTCCATGCGCAAGTGTACGCCAACTAATTTTATGGTCTGTCCTTGCGATTTGTGAAAGCTTATAGCGTAGGCAAGTTAAATAGGGAATTAATTTTGGTTCCTAATCAGCAGTAAGCCATCTATGATAGGTAACTTGAAGGTTATACGGGGAATGCCAAACATCTAATCACTGCCGGCCTTATAAACTTTTATATGTCTTCGTGTTATGGCTTCTGCTATAACCTATCTTCCGTTTATAAGCCCTTGATCGAGGTTAAGATTTCCCATGATGAAACACACAACACCAACCTTGAGCTTAAGTTAGTGGTCTGGAACTCCCTTACTTGTAGCTTGGTGGAGTATTTCATCGTCTATTTCAAGGCGATCATGAGATTCTTAATTGACCGCGTCGTAGCTATATATATATATAAAAGAAAATTCTAAGCTTCACCTTCCAATTTTTTAAGAATTACAGAGTAGAGATCTTTGACATTCTTATTTAGGATGTTACAAGTTTCTCTTTCTCTTGGCTCTCTCCAAAGGTACATTAAGGTTGAGTCCCGTTGCCTACTGACAGGAGATAATTAAGGTAGGCATCTGCTCCACAAGTCCTCTAAGGAACCGTGAGACAGAAAACTTTGAAACGAGGCCAGTGTGCTTTCTCGACGACAGGGGCAATTTGACGGCGGAGTCACCCGAGCAGAGGAATATTCTTCCTACGAAAGGCAAATCATTTCCCATCAAATCTTTCAGGGAGCGATCTATCATTTCGAAAATATTTTTGTAAGACATAGGTGCCTTATCATATATGATATGTGACGCCGTCCTTAGAGTGTGCTGTGGAGCCATTCTCCATGTTAAGAGCGGCGATGCCAGAGAGACACCTTATTGTAGGTGCGCACATATGATGTTATGATGTATAACAAAGTTGTCTTACCGTAACCACCAGGGTTATCTAAAAAGATAATTTGGGATAATTTGTCATTATGCAGTTGTTCGGAGTCGATTAGGGTTTTGGCGTAGTCTAGGAGTGCGCGCTGCTCCTGTAAAACCTGTGGCTCCCACTCTTCCACCATCTTTCTCTGAACGTTAGCACTGTAGCTCAATAGTTGCCTGCCAAGCATAGTACTATCGTCTTCCACGACGGGTAGCCCTTGGCTAGCGAGACAAGACCAGTTTCTGCGGAGACTACGATCGATCTGGATAAGGGACAGTTTGTACACCATTTCCGGATCCTCTAAGTGTCTTTCCAGGTAGTCTTCCAAAAGAAAATCTTTGAAGTTACCCCGGAGAAGGGCAACAGGGGCGGCGATGTTGATGAGCATCACAAAGAAGTCTCCCAGCTTCGATCAGTCATAAACTGTGCTTCTTCCTGGGGTTCTTCAGCGTATTGCTGTTAATTGTCAACCAATTCGAGACCACAAGTGACTTCCTGGAATGTGATGCAGCTTTGTACACCCCTTGCCAACAAATCTGCATACCCACGACAGGGGAGTGTGGAAAGCTCCACCCGCAAGCAGTACAACTCTCCGCGGTTGGGTGATACCCAAAATAGACAGGTGACACACGCTCCTCTCTCTCTGTTTGTTATGTAGTACCGGCCATCAGGGTGATCATAAACTGGCGCACCACCACGTCTCTTTGGCCGTCTCGTGTCGATGATAAAATCCTAATGGAAGTCCTGATACGCGAGATTCTCGAAAACTGCCTTATTCAGCCTGTTCATGTAGAGTAAGAGATTGGAGGACCAGCTTGCATCCGCGTTTGCCTCATTCCCAGGCTTAAAGATCACCAAGTGGTGTCCCTCAAGATGGACAGGAAGCATTTTTACAGTAGTCTTAGATACTGTAAGATTAAAGCCTAGAGAGCGCGAGCAAGCATCGCTGGCTCCGAATGAACCACCCTTGTAGAGATACTCAAATAATTTCTTTATTATTATCCTGGTCGAAGATATTTTGAAGTTAATATGTGCTTCATACTTTAAGAGGAGAAACGAATTGCGGGGAACAAACTACCCATCATGGATCTGGCCGTCTCGTCATCTGTACTGTATTGTAGCTGTCTTATTGTAGTTCTTCTTATAGTGCACAAACCCTCTCTCGTCAGTGTGGGTGGCTTCACATTGTGGTTTGGGAAAATATTTTTGAAAAAAGCCTTTGTTGTCATCCCAGCAAGGCAAGTTAGTACGGTTGTACTGTGTGTAACATGGCCCTTGCACCATATGTTAGAGTACCAATTGACAAAGACGGCCGTTGGCCTTCTCTGGAGAGGGAATGTCGGCTTTGATGACCTTAATTATATTTCTGTCTTGCGTGGGTCCCTAGTCTTCCACACGGATGGCAATATGGAAGTGTGGCAGACCACGCACCTACATCTCAATGGCGTGCAAAATATAAACCTTTTGTCTAAATAGCGCACCCGACCAAATGCCCCTAATAAGTTTCTTAAGCTTAAGGTCAAAGATGCGGCAGCGGTTTGATGGGTCACTCTTATCTCCGTGCCTCGTCGACTTTTTTAGCTCGTCCCACTATCTTCACGCTGTAAAGGTCGAGAAGTAGGTAGGAGCACCTTCGCGGTTGACCAATCACATATAATTTAGATACATTTTTTTCATATACCGGGGTGAACCGGTGAATGCTGATGGGAGCTACACTTTTACTAATCGTGCTCCACCCTTACCTAGCCCTGTTTACTTACCAGCTACATCTTGAGCGATGTCACCAGCGATATCTCTTTCCACCTGTTAAGGAACATTTAAGTCCGTCAGCAGGTGCAACTCTCATGTTATTGATATTGTTTCTCGTCTGACTGCTTAAAATATGATTAGCTTTCTCTTCTTCATCGCGTGCAAACATTTCTACCTGCCACGCTTGCGAGAGTCGATTGAGTTCAGCGAAGTGCGGTTCCGAAAGAAGAAGGCAGCGTTTGTAATCATACGAGGGTGGAAGACGCTAATGTAAGTAGGCTGCTGATTTGCGTTCTTTTGTATGGTCAGTTTTTGAGGCCCGTCCGTCAGATGCTCGTCACTGCTAAAACAGCGTGTACTTCGAGCTCCTAGCTACGGTGTCCTAATGCGGGCCAATGGCTCGGCCTTGACGTCACCTCGAATTCGAGGCACGCGTTTACAGACGGCTCTTAAGCTTATTATTTTAATTTTGGAAGTATGGGTTACGTGCCAGATGGAATGAAGTAGCAGCATTCTCTATGACAGGATTGAGGCGTCTGCCCTCCGCCATGACTCTCCTCTCTATCATCGAAGCACAGATGACAGTGGTTAATGTACTGCTGCACATTATTGTATCGAGTACTTTGATCCGGTGCATCAAGGCTGTAGATACGATGATACATCCATCCCTCGATTTTGAAGAATGCAAGACCTCTTGGATGGCTGAAGCCTTCCGAGATGCCTAAGGCGCAAAACGCATTCATATCGTTGTACGCACGAGCTCGTTCGCGGAAAGCTGGGTGTTCATAAAAATCATCATCCAAGGGAGGCAGGTTCAATATATTGTACCCTTACCACAACACTACAAACTGCAGTGGGCCTCCTAAAGAGGCGAGCCCCACAGTACTGACGCCTGAATATCTTGTCAGCATAAAGATTAGGCTTTTTGAGTCAGTAGAACTTGATAGTGTCCAGCTGTTCCCTTCTTTAGAAGGCCATCGGCCCATGCTGCACAACATTTCCTCCTATCTCAGGCTTTACCCTCTGCGCGCTCCGAGTGCCGACCCTCATGCCAGATTATACCTTAAAAAAATGAGTGGTAGGAAATATATATTTTAATTATATACAAAATTTAAATTACCATTTTTACGGTCGACTTTGTTCATCTTCGGAAAAAAACGTTCGTTTTTAGCAGTGTGGTAGGGGGATGCTTTAATTGAAGATTACTCCACACACATAAAGTTATTGAACCAACTATACCTTAATTTAAGGGAAGATAAGGGGGTCTATCAACCGTAACCCAAACCCACTTGAACCTAGTATCCCAGTTAAGGGGGAGGGGGTAGGTGGAATTAGGGTGTTTCTGGACAGCCCCTTTAAAATCGCTATGTAATATTTGAAAATAATATTACAGATCCATGTGTGGTGCACACACCATATGAACCTTGCGATCACATAATATAAGAGCAATTGTTCCAAACAAACTTCCTTTTTTTAAACAATATTTAACTTTTTAATTTAAAAAAAACTCCGTGATAATAATATAACTAAATAACTTATTTTTAATATTAAATTAGTTATTTCTCAATGTTTTTTTTAGATTTGCATAAACAAATGAGCTGTTGATATCATTTACACGCAGCCATCAATCAATAGTTCAGTGAATGGTGATTTCATTTCAAAGTTGTAATAATGCTATACCTGTTATTACAATGGATAAAGATTTTTTATATTAGTAAAAAGAATAAGAGATTAAAGTTCCATACGATATTGTTTTTTCTAAACCTTTTTTCAATGGCCATCAGTAAATTATTTTTTTTGTTTGAAAGCAACTTATAAAAATTTCAATTGATCTTCGCTAACATGTCCATACAGTGTATTAAAGATTTGTGTTTGAACTTTAATTTGTTTAGAATAAGCCTTCTTGTCTTAATCAATCATTTTTGGCACCATTAAATCAAACATTTGACACGATTTTTCTCGTGATTCAAAAATTGTATCTTTATATAGAAGAGCACGATTATCATTGTTATCGGAGAAATTTTCTATTATATAATTTTATATTTACTCCAAACTTGATCACCTCAAATGTTTTTAAAAATCATAAGACATGCAAAAAATTATCGTAGTAAATTAGGTAACATAATAGTAATAGCTTATAGCTGCTTTGAAAGTTTTGTGAATCATCACCACTACTTTAACCTTTATAGTCTTCTATTCGATTTGATTATGTGTTTTCAAGTCATGATATAAAATTGCTTCTTTTACTTTATTGATTATTATTCTCAAACAAAAATCTTTTCTGATATTTAGAAGAAACTATGTTTAATCTTACTATTATTGTATGCTCTTTATCAATCTTTACTTAATATTAATTTTTGTTAGAAATCTAAGATTTAGGAGTGTGTATGTATTTCGAAAATTTTGCAAAAAATTAAATTTTGTTTAATTCAACCATACCGTGGACAGTGTTTGCCGATTGTTTATTGCATTTTCGATGTTATTTTCTCCAAAAATGATTTTTTTCTACATTCAAGATATACTTCTGAATTAATTGCCATATGTCTTCCTCATAAAAGATTTAACAAATGAGTTTTCTGCCTAATAAAATCTTGAATGGTTGTTTTCCTTCTTAATGCTGACTTTCGCCTCTAATTGCACAAATTTTCCAGTATGAACCGATTAATAAAAAAACAACAAGCATAATGAATCAGAAAATAGTGCTTAGACTTTCTATTCCCAAGAAAAATTCTGTTAAATGTATCCAAATGTTCTGAAATACGCATATCAATGAAACTATCGGAATTAGAAGAAAAACTATCACTTGTAACAATATTTACAATTACGCCTTTCTGCTTTAATAAATCCTAAACAAAATGTGCGATCATGGGTCGTATACAACGAACAAGGCATCTCTGCAGCTGAAAACACAATTTATTTAAAATTTCCTGATGTGTTATATTCGGGGATTTATTTGAATATGTGCCGTAATCCAAACCCGTAATTATATAATTTAAAGTTTCTACGGTACTATACATTTTAAAATGATAAAATGATGTAATATCAAACTCAAGGCATGCTGGACGATGCCCTCTAGTATATCGTGCATACAATCCACATATGCATTTTTTGTAACATGAAAATCATCTTATTCATGAAATAGGCATTCTTAAGCTACTTCTGTTCTTTTGCAATCATTTATTTTTAGGTCATTATTGTATGATGTTTGATCTCTCAATTTGCAATATTTTTTAGAATGCACATTTTGCATATTTTTTTTTTCTTAACAACAGAAACGACAAAACAAGTTTGAGTTAAAGCTGGGGACGAGACTAAAAGTCTGGTTAAAACATTTTCTAAAAACAATACTTCGTCAATAACTTTTCTGAAGATTATTTTATCATCAAACATTAATCGATCTATACGGTTGAAGAGAAAAACAAAATAATATTTTTAAGTTTTGAATCTATATCGGGGGAAGACAAGGGATTATAACATCACCAGTACTATATTTTGCAGCCTGTTTGTGGCTACCTAAGTGGATTATTGGTTTCGTAATTATTGTTGAATGATAAAAGTGGGAAGACGATATTTCCTTCAAAATTTTTTCCGACCCTAGCCCATAAATGATTTGTATACAATTAGTTATAATACTTTTGTTATGCAGCAAAAAATCCATTTGCTCTATAGTGTTTTTAAAGATGCCAGGCATCTCAACAATGCTTTTTAAAACTTTTCTTAATGGTATACGCTCTACAGTCCCAGGTACTATATACAAGTGCTGAGCACCACTTTTCTTTGACACATTCATGTCTGTGCCTATTAATACACTTTTTGGGCAAATAAAAGTACCCATACTTTTAAAATACGTAAATGTCTGGTATTCTTACTTATTATTATTTGATATCGCAAGACCGTCTTTCATCACACAACTTCCATTGCTTATAACACCGTTGGACAGTGGGGCCAAATCCAGGTAAAAACCTGGCTAAAAGTTATAAATCCATGTAATTAACTTCAAATTCACTACTCAGGGGTTTTTGAGGTCATTAAACATGAATATCACGACGACAACCTCTTTAGAGGTACCTGATGCCCAGACAGGACTGATTCTGCGTCCTCTCCTGGAGTTATATGGAAATTCGTAACATAGACAGCCGAGACTTGTTACTCGGGGATTTTTGGGGTCGCTCATCACCAATTTTAAGTCAGAATTAAAAAATTCAAGATGACAGATCCAATATGGTGGACACGAGTTTAATAAAATACCTAGATTTTATGGGAAATTTGTATATTAGGGTTTTTGGGGTCCCTGACAACAAATCTTGAGTCAAAATTAGATAAAATTTTTCGTAATCGAAATTTCTTTATTATGAAACTGTCCGTCTAATTTTTATGAACTAAATTTTAAATAGTTTAAAAAGAAAATCATTTTCATATTCAGAATCAGCTTTTGACGAATCCGACTCATCAGTACTACTGACTATTTGCAGTTGCTCAGCAATACTTTCATACAAAGGAGCTGATGGAGCTTTTAGCAGCTCCAAAACTTCTTTTGATAAAGAACCAAGCGGTTTTTGTGGCAATGGTTGACACAAGGAAACAAATTGATCACTTATCTCTAAAAACCGTTTGAATACATCTTTTATCGTTTTTTCTCCGTAATTTTTGCGCGAGAATTTCAGCCGGAATTTTCTAAATAATTTGTCATAAGCCTCCTGTGCTTCTTTAGACAGCTGGTTTATAGGCAAAATAGAATTCCCAATAATATCTTTTCCATGGATTACCAGATTATGCACAGCAGTAGGCATATAATACCAGCCATATACCTCATCGTATTTGCGAGCTGTTTCCAAAGCATACTTCTCATAAGCCTGAAAAATAATATCGTAACCATATGATATTGCCTGCAGTATTACATAAAAACTATAAATAAGGTCTTCATCCAAACCAGTAATTTCTGCAGATATTTCAGAATTTTTAAAAAAAGCTCGCACAGTATTTCTATCATTCGAGCTTCCAGCTCCTGCTTTCTGCATAACGATAGTAAAATGTAACCTTTTTCTGAATGCAAATTGTATTTTTTGCTTAGCGGCCACAAATTTTTTGTTGACCTCTTCATTGTTTTTTCGTAGTTTCCAACTCTTTGTATCTAATTTATATGACATGTGCAGTGGAGATTCAAAGCATCTAATCCAAGCGTGAAGAGTTAAAAGTCCAAAATTCAACGCATTTTCCCGAACAGGTACTTTCATAATTTTTTTCAAATTATTAAACTGTGATATTGATTCTAAGCAAACAAAACAGCGTTGGACAGATTTACATTCAGTAAGCAAATTACATACTTTTTGGTCCATCATAAACAAACATAATCTGATCTTTACATTAACTATTTTTCTATAGTGAACTAAAGAGTAGGGCTGAAGTTTGTTTATTTGTTTTGTCGAATCATCCATAGTTGCTTGAATCAATTCATCGTCTTCTGTAGAAAACTACATTTTAATCGGTCTGCAGCATCGTGGCGAAGATGGTCTTGGATTCTTCCAACCAATAAATCTTTTGCGTGTTGACGCGTTTTTAAAAATTAATTGCAAGGGTACTAAAGCGGTTAGAAACAGATTTTGATCGGATTTTTTACTATCAAGTTCTTGTTTGTAAATACTATGACCCGAGCTGCCGTCCATTCGCCACATACCCGATAAAATAAATTTTTCTAGCTTTTCTTCAGGCAATTCAGCAATCACATCGCTCTCACTTTGAATAATTTGTTGAACCGTATGATCAAGGAGGAGCTCTAATTTTATTTCTGCACTATACTCTGTAACAAATATTTTTTTTACAGGACAGCACTCTTGACGAGCTTTGCTTAATTTTTACTCTGAAGGAAACATTTGACAAGATTGAGATAGACATATATTTCTAAGTTCTTGATATTTTTTTCTTAAAAATTTCAATATAATGTAAGCAGACACCACTTGATGAGGATTTACGTTTTTATGCTCAATATCAAGTGATTTTAACGATTGACGATATTTCGTCGCTTTACCAGGACTGCAAAGATCTGCGTTTTTTACGATATAAGCAGCATCTATTTCACCTTCTTTTCGAAAATTTATTTGCGTTGCATGTGCTAGTTTTTTCGTGAAAGTATTCATTCGCAGATTTTCCACTTTACGACGATTCAATCTTTCTAAACTTTTTTCGAAGTCACATTGTGGTCGACCCAAAAATGCAGGTATCTTCGGCGTGCTTACGTCGGATTCTTGTTCGGTAGTACTTTTCTGCTTTTCTTCGTAAAGAAGCATGAATGTCTGCGAAAAAGTAAAAATTATTATTTGAACTTATAACTTTGATATACGTTTTAATGCTCGATTTTAACGCTCTTTCTCCAAAATGTTCCTTTACGTACATGTGTACAACCATTGATTTCCTTGCTCTTATCATCTTAGCTTACCCTATGTTCCTCTCTTTGCTGTCCATATGCATCGGATTTACATATCCTCTTACGTACAAAGCGTCTATCGCCTCTATATTAGGTACTGTCTCTGTTACCGTAATACAATCTATGTTCTCTAGTTACTTAAACGGATGCTCTTCTACTTTATTAAGTTTTTGTAGTAGAGGTAGGTCTTCTTCTTCTTTTGGTGCCCATGGTGGCATTTCTGTCGGTAAACGTGTCCTTCATACTCTACATTTTTCCAACGTCGGTGGGTGAATAGCTCCCCCGCCCTCTGTATTTTCGCTTTCGCTGTCCGTTTCGCGCACTGCATCTTTTTAATCATTCTTTTCCTCGCTTTCCTCACCGCCTACTTCAATGTCATCCTCGTCATTTTTCGCTGGCTGCTTGCCTCCCCTCTCTTGCTCTTGAGTGTGATCGCTCATGTTTACCTCGGGTTCGGTTGGCTGCAGTATTGCTTCTGACTACTTTTTTACCTCGTTTACCTCGGTCTATCCTGTCATCTTTACTATAGCTGCCTTACTTACACTTATATCCATCTTGGTAATTTTCGTGGGGCTCGCCGTTCAGTCTGCTACTTGGCTCCTTTTGTCGGATGATCGTATTAAAGGTGTGCAATGTGCCCTCACGCCCGCACTCTCTAGATGTATGTGTATCTCCCTCGTATTTTGATGATATGTAATGCGAGTAAAGGTATGTACAGTTGGTTAATGCGAAGGGTACGCATACATTTTTCTTGAATTCTTGCGATAGTATGTATATCCAATCATTATTTTCATAGCTGGTTTGTGATTTAAGTATTTTCTCTGTCATCTCTGGTTCTCTACATTTTCGTAACCAATTTTAGTCACATAAAATCGCCCGTAGCTTGTCGGTAGAGATGTTAAGGTGCTATAAAAATATTTGGGTGTAAAAAAGGCAGTTTCCGGGCTGCCCGTTCGGTAACCCCATTTTTTTTAGTAAATTCTACGTCTGGCACAGCACATTTGTTTGTCTCCCTTCGTGTTTTATTGTTTGAAAATTCCAGCTATCTATATGGAAGTATGATTGTCTCTGTTTTTTTGCTCATACTATGCGTTGTTTTGTTCTCTTTTTCGATCGCATTGTGTGGTGCCCTTTCCGTCGGCGTGATTTCTTTAGGCTCCTATACGTCGATTCTCATACCCGGTTTGCCTTGTACGTCATGTCGTTTGATATCAACCATTACTTGTATCCTTAATTCCTCAGACCTACCCTCTAATAGACCGTGTATAGTTGGCTCTTATTACTTCCATACCGGCGTGGTGGTATACTTTATTCTTGTAGTTTCTCAAAGTCTTTCGGCTCCACGTCCCTGATCTTTTGTATTTTCTACTGCGTTCGGTTCTGATGTTTGTGGCGTGTCGCAGTTGGCTATTATTATCTCTATTAAAGGCTTAAATATTACTGATGTAACTGAGAACTGCTGTTGTTGTCGGTGCAGGCTGTCGAGCTGTCTTTTACGTATTTCTCGCAAATTTTCCCCCGCTTTTACTACTGCTGGTGTACTTGCTGTTTTTACCCTTTTTTTATAAAAACCCTCGTTCTTTTATTATGTGACCCAACTTTACGTCAGTTTTTACCTGCAAAATTACTTTGTCTCCCTGTGTTATTATAACTGCCGCAGTTTCCTTCCCATCCTCATTATTTATATTACGTACTATATCTTTTCTTATACGTCTTTTTTATCTCAGTGGGCGCTCTGCGTGATTCAGTTCCTCTGATTTCAAGTCTGCCTCACCGTTTGCTTGCCCATCGATGCTTATATCTGATTAATTCTCGTTGGGCGTGTCGTAGTGTTGTTTTTTATTTTGTACTTCATCGTCCGAACTTTCTGATTCTGAGCAGCGAATATTTACTTTTTCAGGTCTACCTTGAATCCTTTTTCTGAGAGTTACGCGTAATTTAAATACTCACGCTCGCAGTTCGTCGCTATCGGCTAGTCCTTCTTTATATTGTTAGTCTGCTAGTTAATATAATTCTTGACGCGACCACTCGGCGTTCACTTCTCCTTCTCTCAGACTGGAATGCGGAAGAAAGCATCTGGCGCTTTCTTAGATGAGCCCGGGCGATATACTACATTAAACTTGTAGCTCCTCAACTCTGCTTTTGGCCTATTAAATCGAATGTTAGGTTTTTTTGACGTATGGTAATGCTTCAAAGGTGCATGGTCTGTAACGACCGTAAATTTACGCCCATATTGATATGGCCTGAACTGCTATTTCGCAAAGGCGATCGCTAGCAGCTCTTGATTATTAGTGGGATAGCACAGTTTACTACCCCGTAGACGTCGTAAGGCATAATCGCACGGATGATCGTTCCTAATTTTGCCTTGACTCAGTATTGGGCTAATTAAGTAATCTGATGCATCAGTTCCTACAATAAAGGGGTTGTCTAAGTCGGGTGCTGCAAGCAGCCGCTCGCTACAGAACGAATCCACAAGTGTTTTAAAGGCTTGCCCACCTGCTCTTCACATTTAAACTCTTTTTTTTTTTTAAGAGTTTAGGGAGCGGCTAAGCAATTTTTTCATAACCTTGGATAAATCACCTGTAATACGAGACAAATCTAAGAAATTGTTTTAATTTTTGCGCATTTGTAGGTTTTGGGTACTTCTTGCAGCCTCGAATTTTCCTGGGTCCGTTTTTATTTCTTCCTCACCGACAATGTGTCCCAGAACTTTTGCCTAACGTTTTAAAAATTGGCATTTTTTGGCTTGATAGTCAAACTAGCCTCGCCCAGTCGATTTAGGAGGGTTATAAGCGTTTTCCGTGCTCTTGGAGATTTGGGGTGAATACTATAATGTCGTCCAAGTAAACTTTAATTTCGTACCATTGCAATCCTACCAAGGCGAGAGTCATCGCTCTTTAAAAATGTATTCAGGGAGTCAGTGCACCCCATTGGCATTCTTTTATATTGGTAGTGTCCATCTGACCCTGAGAAAGCTGTTTTGTGTGCGTCATCTTTATGAATTTCTATTTGGAAAAATCCTCGCTTTTATTCTACGGCTGCGATACACCGGGATGTTGCCAGATGCTCGAGTATGTCACTCTGGAACAGCGAGGGATGGCAGCTCCCAACAGTGATTTAATTTAGCAGTCTAAAGTCTGTGACTACTTAACAATATCCTGCTCAAGTAACTTACCTATTTCTATCTTCAAACGTTCTCTTAGCGCAGGCGGATATCTATAGCGCTTTGCCGTGACAGGCTTATCCGTCGTAGTCGTAATGCAATGCTTTAATATATTGGTCGCTTTTAACGGCTCTCCG
>JAPYYV010012000.1:0-10976 GCA_030522625.1 Copidosoma aretas | reverse complement strand
TAAAGACGTTTTAAATAAATTTTTACCTGAAATAACAGCTGTAAAAGTAGCTAAAAATACAGCTAAAAATACAGCTAAAAATATAGTTGTATAAAAACTATGCAGATATACATGTATTTTCAGCTATATTTTCAGCTAAAAATACAGTTGCATACAGCTAAAAATACACATTATACAGCTAAATTTTTAACTATATTTTTAGCTAAAAATTTTTTGGTGGGTAATATCTACCCCCACCCCTACCTAACTAACCGACCGTGTGTTCGTACACGTGAACATAGTTAATCAGCTGATGTCGTTTTGGAGCATGTTTTCACGAATTTTTACCACTCACATCAACAATCACTTGATTACCTATGCTTACACGTGCGAACACATGATCGGTTAGTTAAGTAGGGGTGGCCGTAGGTACCAACATTTGAATTGACCAAATAATCATTTCCGAATAGAGACAAATCCGAATGCCACAATAAGATTTTAAATCACGATGTATATAAAATAACCTACAACACTGTCTTTACTCTATAAAGGTTGCATGGTATTTATTCGATACTAGTGCTTTTTCATGGATACTGTCTTTGCGTCTCATCTATTTTTCAACTGTTTTTTTACCACAGATCATTGCCTATTTTAATAATAACGTTCAAATTAGATTAAATTTACCTGGCCAAGAACTGGATTTGAAGTTGCCAATAATTAACTGATCCTTCACGGACTGGTTAAATACTGGCAAACCGGCTCCACAGATGAATCTAGTTATTGACTGGCAAATTTTATGTAATATTGTACATTATTCGTTGTTTTCGATGCCCGCAAGTAACAACTTACCTTCAAAGTATAACCGATACAACTTATTTAATTTTTTAATGAAAATTGCATTCTGTACAATAACAGTTCACAATTTTTGACATAAACTTGTTCACTCTTTACGTAAAAATACACAGCATTCCGGAGATCGCGGGAGTGCAGATACTTTGATGTTATTTTTTGAAGAAAATACTAAATAAATCCAAGTGAAAACTACACACGTGCCAGCAAGTAAAGGGTCCAAAATATAGAAAATATTTTGTTTTTGTATTTCGATTTGTATTATTGTTATAAAGTATATTTTTTTGTCGACCGGTCAATTAATTGGTGATGGTCAAATACTGGGAATTTTACCTCTACGCGACTTATAACTAAAACTTTCCCTCCCTCTACGTAGCTCAGCGTATAGCTTTTTATCATATCCTCCTTTACCTAGAATAACTACATAGTTTATGGATGACCGCTAATTATTTACTTTATACCGTGAAAAAATATAAAACGCCGCCCCTGCACATATGCAGAAGCCATAAATGGCGATTGTAAGCATGTGTTAATCTTATGGGCTGGGGCAACCACTCAGCAGCGGTTACCTTAGTTTCTTTTCACTCCCTTGAAGCTCACTAGGTCCATATAGCGACCGATGATCCCTAGCCCAACACCCAATGCCACCGAATCATTTAATGGATAGATTAAATCAATAGTTTATATAAAAAAGAGTTTGAAAACATCTATTTTTCTATCAATGTTATTTAAATACCATGAAATATTTAACATTTTAGGAAATTCCGTATGAAACTGAGGATTTTACCACAAAACTAGTAGACAAATGGGAAAGATAGAGGTGGTTCCAAGATTTCAAAAAGCTAAGAAGTTTTGCATCCTCAGTAGACAGCTGTAATTTGGACAGGGCATATGGTTATATCATGAAGGCATTAAAAGTTTATTATCCGATCAGAATGATTATTTCTATTATAAGTTCTCCTCTATACCTATTTCACAAATCTTTATTAAAAGTGACTACTGAAAATATACCCACTTCACATTATTCTACAAAAAATAGTTAAATTTTTTCAATTTTTTGGATGTAGTTTCTATGTATACTAACTTGCCACTATTTTTGAAGGTTTACCAAAAGAGTGGAATAAGATAAGTCATCCAATAAATATCTTAAAACGCAAGTTCTTAGATGTAGTTAGGTTCCTTTTATAATGAACTTATTCTGTTTTCAACAAGAAATTTTATAGAAAGATTACGGGTTGTCTAATAGGGGGAAGTTGCAGCTCTGTAATTGCTGATATAACCCTAAAACCGTTGGATTTAAATGTAGTAACTAAACTTTTTACATCCATTATGATTTGTAAAAGATACGTTGATGATTGTTTCTTAGTAGTTGAAGACACCAATGTTGATAAAGTATTACATAAGTATAATAGTTATAGTAAATTCACTCAGTTTACAGTAAAATATAAAGATAAGGGGACTCCCTTATCTAAACTTACTTATAACAAGGACACCAGATAATTTTTGTACAATTGACTAGTATCGAAAATAATCAGCTTCTGATAGAGTCCTCAATTTTTGTTTACATCATCTAATACATATTAAAAAGGCCATTATTATATCTTTAATGCCTATTATTTCGCTTTATTTGATCCACAATTTAGAACTACAAACTCACTTCACATAAGAGAATCACTTGAGCTTAATAATCATCCTGTGTCTTTTATTCGCAAAGTTCTTAAACAGAGGGTAGGTTTTAAACAAGCATTACAACACATATCCCAGTCGTACACGTAAGCTCATAGTCAAAAAACCGTTTATCCCATTACCATATAATATTCAGTTATATCTAAAATTCAACCAATATTTTCAGCAAACAAATTTCCACATTATTTTTACTGCTACCAACATGTTAGATTGTATCATTAAATCAGGCAAATATAAAATTGACAACAAAGATAAAAGTGATATTGTGTATATTATTAAAAGAAAAAATTCTGTTATAAACTACATTGGTCAATCAAAACAGAATCTCGAAGAAAGAATTAGTGAGCCTGAACGCTATGTATCATATTTATATAAACGATCTATCTTAGCAGAGCATGTTGCTAAATATAAGCATTCAATAGACTTCGAAAAAGCCCGACTATCAGACGTGGAAAATTCCTAATTTTATAGGGAATCATGTAAAATTTTGTATATTTTTTGGTATTTATATAACAATAATAAAAAAACAGACCTTCGCAAACTCTTTGATTCATGTGACATATGCATTTAATCTATCCGTCAAACGATTCAGACACATTAAGTTTTGGGCTCAGGTTTGCTAGTCGCTGTGTAGACCTTATGGCAGGGTATACAGTGGGTTGGCTTGAAGACAGCTTCATGTTGCCCTTGAGTTGCCTTAGAGCAGCACAGTGGTCTAAAAAACCCGAAAAATTATTAAAATTCTGGCTTTTCTTGAATTTTTAATTGATTCACTCAAGTTTGGGCTTATTTTGTTCCTAAGATAATTGTGTACAAGGATCTGTTTTCCATTTTAAGAGTCAAAATTGTTATATTTTTGTATATGTAGTTTGTATATAGCGAATTACAACAACCTGCTTATTTTGTGATGGTTAAAAGCAAGTAGTATGTATAAAAATAACTATAATTGTTTATTTTATAGTTTATGTCGTGTATAAGATCGGTTTTTATAATTCTAGCGGTCTATGAATATATATAAATATATGTGTATGTATCTTCCTGTATAATATAGTTATATGGTAAAAAATCAGTGACTCCCCCCGTTCCCCCGCCTCAGAGTGAGGCAAAAAGCCCTTTTTGTGGAGAAAAATCCCCCCCCACCGCGAGTTTTTCGTGAAAAAATAATCAAAAAATATGGTAATACTCAGAAAAGCATACGCTACAATATTCCACTGCATAATTTTTGATATCTCCTAGCCTCAACAATGGCGGACTCACAATGTCTGATGACCGAAAAACTATCGAAAAAAATAAAAAAATTTTTGCATGAAAATTTTTATGCATAGGTTTTTAAGGTCGTTGATCACGAATCTGGCATCAGATTGTAAAAATTCAAGATGGTGGATTAAATATGGCTGACGATAAAAGTAAAATAAGAACATTCCCTTCTTAAAACCCCACATACGGGGGTTTTCAAGGTCGCTGATTACGAATCTGGTATCAGATGGTAAAAATTAAAAATGGCGGATTCAATATGGCTGACGATAAAAGTAAAATAAAAACATTTTCTCATCAAAATCCAACATAAAGGGGTTTTTGAGGTCGCAGATTGCGAATCTGGTGTTAGATAGTAAAAATTCAAAAAGGCGGATTCAATATGGCCCGCGATACAAGAAAAATAAAAACATTTCCTTATCAAGACCCCACATACGGGGGTTTGTGAGGTCGTTGATTACGAATCCGGTGTCAGGAAGTAATAAATCAAAATTTTGGATCTAATATGGCTGACGATGAAAGTAAAATAATACGTTTTCTTATTAAAGCCGCACATAAGGTGGTTTTTGAATGCTGCTGATTACGAATCTGCTATAAGATGGTAAAAATTCGAAATGGCGGATGTAATGTGGCTAGCCATAAAAAGAAAGACGAATCACTTTACTCAGGGGATGAAAAAGTTGCTGACAGCGAATTTATTGTGTAATTTGACTAATTTCAATAATTATATTTGTTTGAACAAAACCATTTTTAAGTAGTTACTAAATACCAATCTTCTGTTTAATATTGGTTCGTAAAAACATTAGCTATCAAGATTCTTCTTACATTTTCAAACACACGTCCAGTCATTGTTCGTTGATAGCTAGCAGAGAAATATTTCTGATCAGCTATTCTCTCTCCTTTAGATTTTTCTATGGTCGCAATAATAAATAATCTTCATTTGTGGCTAGTTTTCATGTATCAATGTGTACGACGAAGACTACAAAAGAATTCTGTTTTTAAGATACAGTCCCACAGAGTTGCGTTTCCTCGTAGGGACTTCTATGGTAAAGTTACACCCACAGCACAGTCAAGTGTACATATAAATAGTATGTGTACGTATTATATAATAATATATTGTTTATGCGTTACTATAACATGAAAATATTTAAAAACACATATAGAATGTGTATGCATACTTGATTTCGCAATGGGTGTGACTTTCCTATGGAAGTATAAGGGAAAATACAGCTCTGTGAGACTGTATCTCAGAAACATGACTTTTTTCGGCTAAGCGTTTACTGAGACGTTTGTTCTACATATTGAGAACTACCAAAATCCTAAGTTACAAGGAGTTTGATAGAGTGCCATTTTCCATAAGGCTGCAAGCAGTGTCCTCACCGGGTATGTTTGAGTGGGACATCTAGTAAGTGGTCAGTCCCCGTTGCCGAGTTCAACGCGGACAAGTTCACGTAAATCCCCGTGTAATCCACATAAAATCCATGTGGATTTAGAGAAACTTAAAAAAAATTCACGTGAATACGTCCACGTGAATTCCACGAGGAATTAGCAAAACTAATATATTTCCCGTGGACATGTCGATGTGGATTTCATGTGGAATTGGCCAAATTACAGAATTCCCGTGGACACGTTTACATGGAATCGGTCGAATAAATCAATTTTACTCGGAATCTACGTGGATTCCATGAGGTTTCCATACGGGATTTACATGTATTCCACATAGATTTATCCACGTAGAACTTGGCAACGTGGGTAAGGACATGTTTTTATTTGACCGATTCCGATAACCCATATGGAATCCACATGGAATCCACATAGATTCCAAGTGAAATTTTTAATTGACCAATTCCACGTGGACGTGTTCACGGGAATTCAGTAAATTGGTTAATTCCACGTAAAAGTCACATCGACGTGTCCACGGGGAATATATTAGTTTTGCCCATTTTATGTGGAATTTACTTGGACGTGTTCACGTAAAATTTTAACATTCTCTAATCCAGCATGGACTCCATGTAGATAACACGGGGACTCTACGTGGACTTGTCCGCGTTAAACTCGGCAACGGGGACTGACCACTTACTGGATATCCCACTCAAACATAACTGGTAAGGACACTGCTTGCAGCCTTATGGAAAACAGCACTCTGTCAAACTCTTTGAAACTAAGGATTTTTGTAGTTTTTAGTATGTAGAAACAAAGTCTTGATAAACGCTAAGTCGTAAAAAGTCATGTTTCTGAGATACAGTCTCGCAAAGTTGCATTTTCCCTTAAGGACTTCCATAGGACAGCTACACCCATTGCATAAATAAATATGCATATGCATTCTATATGTGTTTCAAAATATTTTTATGTTATAGTAACGCATAAATAATATATTTATATATAATACACATATATTATTCGATTGTACACTTGACTATGCTGTGGGTGTAACTTTATCATGGAATTCCCTACGGAGAAACGCAACTCTGTGAGACTGTATCTTGAATCCGCCGCTTATAATTTTTACTATTTAACACCAGATTCGTAATCAGTGACTTCAAAAATCCCCGTATGTGGCGTTTTGATGAGGAAATGTTTTTATTTTACTTTTATCGTCGCCCATATTGAATTCGCCATCTTAAATTTTTTACGATCCGACACCAGATTCGTGATCGTTGACCTCAAAGACCTATATGTAAAAAATGTTATTGAAAAAAAAATTTTTTTTTTGACAGTTTTATGTTTATCAGACATTGTGATCCCACCATTGTTCAAGGTTGGGAGATATCAAAAATTGCGCAGTAGAATATTGTAGCATGTGCTTTTCTGAGTATTGCCATATTTATTTTTTCTTTTTTTGTCTCGAAAAACTCGCGGAGGGCGGGATTTTCGTCAACAAAAAGAGCTTTTTGCCCCACTGTGCGCCTGTTTACCTACGCTCCTTCCCTCTTCCCCTTGGTCGCCTAAGCCCCCGCCCAACCCTTTTAAATTGCGTACTTAACCGTTTATATATACATGATTTTCAACTTCATTATTTTTGGGGTATCTACCCCCCCCTTCCTTCGCTTCCACTCAGCTCCCTCACCCCGTCCCCCTCACCTACCCCTCCAACATCTGATCCACGATTCCCTTAAACTACTCAGTTATTCGTTCATTTCACGTGTTTCTTAACCCAATTAGGCTTGGGTCAGCTCTTCTTGTTCCTTCATTATCATCTCTGAATATTTAATATTCTTAACCCAATTATAGTTGCTCCATCTCTTGCTTAATAACTTTCTAATGTATTTGAAATATTAAAAATATATTACTGATTGATATTATTTTTATAATCATTAAAGATCATTATTGTTACTCTGCTGATGATACTTCCATAATCTTAAAAAATTTCTTTACACAATAATTTGTCAAGGACTCCACAAATTAAAAAAAATCATATTCTTTGATTGGAATCATTTAATTTATAGAAAAAAAAAAAAATTTTCATTTGTTTAACATAGTGATATTTTATATGCCGCTTCAACGCATCTGATCTTTTAAGATTAGATAAGACTATGGGAAAATTAAAAAGTCAAATGGAACGAGCAGTAGAAGGTCGAGACAGCTGGCGATTTAAATGATTAAAAAGAAGAGGAGAAAATTGAAAAAAGCACTTATGTTTGTACCCAATATTATTCAGAAGATAAAGATCTTAACAGTAAAGATGAGAAACTGTTGAATTTCTGCTGAAACTGAGGATAAGGTATGAAAAATGGGTACATGAGGAGAGATTGCGACAAGTAGATAACCAATGTAGGAGAAGGGGAGGTCTGAATTTTATATTAGAGGTATACACGGAGGGCCGTAGTGCTGTGAAACTCTAAAAATTGAAACTAGCAGCGAATCTGATCATCTACTGATGACCTATTAAATCGCAAGCAATAATATAAGAGAAAGCAAAAATGGAACAAAAGCAGAAAATTATAAAAAAATGATAATATAAAAAGAAAGTAAAAAAGATAAGTGGTAAAATGAGAAGAAGAAATAAAAATAAAATATTTGTATAAAATCATTAACCAAGGTAAAATAAATATTACACAAAAATTCGACGGATTACATAATACAATTAGACAGGTTAAGAGGAACTAAAAATGATGAGATCAAACGAGCGAAAAGATTGCAAAACTTACAAACAGAATTTTAAAATAATTTAGCAGAAAAAAAAGAATACACATAAACTTCAACAATGGCACAAAATACAAAAAAAAGTAAAACAAATAATTAAAGCCTGAAAAATGAGGTTAAAAGAAATTATAAGGGATGAAAAAATTAAAAAATGCGATAAAAAACTAAGCAAAGTAGCGGAAAAAAAAATTTAAATGAGTTTTAGAAAGCGATAAAAAAATTCAACTAAAAAACAAGAGAGGGAAAAGAATAAGACAAGAAGCCTAAGACAATAATTAAAGAAAATTTGTTAGGAGACAATAATGAGATATGTTACACAGAAAACGGCAAAAGGAGTATATAAATCAGCAGGACGGTCTGTAAGGATTTCGACAAGGATATATTAATCATTGAATCATTGAATTACAGAAAGTCCTAGGGAACATAAAATACAGAAAAGGCATAGAAGACATAGGAAATGTGGGGGAATGTTCAAAAAATCTGCCCATGATTTGGATGATTAAATCAACAAACAGATCTAATGGGTTATGGACAGAAACACAAAAAGTTAAAGGGTGGAAAATAGCGGGAATCAATTTAATTTACAAGACGGAGAAGGAGTAGGAGGTCGTTGAAAACTTCAGGAAATTGCATGATTAAATGTATGATACATGATATTGGTATTTATAATCGCTTAAAGTGTAAACAAATAGATAGAGGCACGTTAAATATTTAAGTAGAGTTAGGCAAAAAGAAAAACAAGGGACCCTATTTTCGAACCCAATAGATTGATTGAAAATTAACTAAAAGAAGGGAGGCAATTGATAATTTGCTGTGTTTTTAGACTTTAAACCAGCATTTATTATAATTGATTGAGAAAATCACTGGGTGAAATTAGAGAAAATAGAACTAGGTAGATAAATGTTCAAAATGTTAAAAATAATCTTTAAATGCACGAAAAATAGGTAATTACAGGCCAGGACCTAAGAAACGTAGTTAAAACAGTACAAGGGTTAAGGCGAGGGTGCCCATGAAGCCCAGTCTTTTTGATTTATTTGCAGATAATATAGACGATAAGGGGGTTTCGAATAATACAAGAGGTGTTATAGTAGAAAAACTAAAAATACTCTGTCCTAAATTTACTGATAACGTTGTGTTAGGTGTGGAGCCTTCCAAAGACACAAAACAACTGCAGGAAGACTAAGATAAATATGGTACGAAAAGTAGGCAGGAAGTAAACTTAAACAAAACGAAGATCTTAATTTTTAGGAATAGAGGAGGAATGGAAAGTATATGTTTGAATTTGCAGGAGAGGCATTAAACTTTCTTTTTCTTTTACTCCTAAGCGTACACCAACTCTAGTTGATTTGTGCGTGCGCCCTCTACCACCTTAGTGTAAACGGTGTCGATCCTAACCCTGACTATGACTCCTTAATAATCCCTATAATCCCTGTCTTATATAACCCTTTTTTCTACCATTGGATCACAACATTTCCCCAAGTAGTACTGCACCTACCCAGAGCGCCCACGAAGCCCAACCTCGGGTCACCCTGTGGTGCAGAACCTCTTTCCACCCCCATATTCCACCTTACCCCAACAAGTACTGCATCTACCCAGAGCGCCCATAGAGCCTACCTCCGGGTCGTCCTGTAATGCAGAACCGGCCACGAGACTTGGGAACAAAATCTACCCGGAAACAACTCTAAAAAAATTTCCGAAGTGACCCGACCGGAATTCAAACACGCGTCTTACTCGACCAGCCGTACTGCAGCTGACCAAGACTTGCACCTTAGCTAACTAAGCTACGACTGTTTTCAGGTATTTAAAGTTTTAAACGAATTTAAATATCAAAAAGTGTCGTTCTCAACAAAATATAGCTTCTCGTGGCACGGAGAAAAAACAACAGTTAAAGTGCAAAAGGCAGTCAACGCAGTTTGAGGCTTAAGCAAAAGATGTAAAGTAGAAAATTGGAATCAAAGATTATTTCTTATGGATTAAATGATATCATTCAAATACAAAGTGGAGACTACGTATATAAAATAATAAACTATGTAGAAAAAATAGAAGGCTGATTAAAAATATGACATTTGGTTCAAATGCAACGACACAAGGATATGTATAGAAAATGGAGGCTGGCAGGGTAGGCATAGATTTGGGGATGAAAAAGAAAAGATGAAGGAGAAAACTAGAAGGCAGATTGACAAAAATCGTGTTAGGTTTAAATGCAAACATACCAGGATATATATGAAAAATGGAGGCAGGAAGGGCTAGTCTAGAAGAAGACATAAGGAAAAAGGCAGATATTTACTCTTTGCGAAGTTTAAAAGTAGACAAGTGCAGGTGGCCACATGTATGCTCAATGCAAGAATTAAAAAATATAATTTATCAAAGTTCAACACACTTAGGCAAACTAGTTAAAGTAGTGTATAAAAAAGTACAGGATGGGAAAATGATAGGACTTAAAAAAAGAGCTGCTAAAGAGAATGAACAAAAAAAAAAAAAAAAAAAAAAAAAAAAAAAAAAAAAAAAAAAAAAAAAAAAAAAAAAAAAAAAAAAAAAAAAAAAAAAAAAAAAAAAAAAAAACATGGATGGACAAATATTGCGAGAAGGACAACATACATAGGAGTTTGAAAGATCAATTGTGTAGGCGGAGATATGACAATTTAGAGAAGAGTATGTAAAAAAGGCTTTAAGTGATACACTGTAGGCTCTGCGATAAAAAAAAAAAATTAAGCACATATTGCTACGTAAAGAGGGAAACAAAATAGCGAATAAGATAATAATATTAGTCAGGAATGTAGAATTAAAAGATAATAGAGAGATATGTTAAAGTGAAATGTTTTATGTGAGTATATGAGATATTTTTATAAGACAAGGTACAGCAGAGCGATGATTTCAAGTTGAATGATATGTTATGCGTATTAAATTTAAATATCAAAATCTGTATCAGAAATGTAAAAATAAGCGAATTAAAAATTTACTTTTGCAAATATTAAGGAGGTTGACTACCTTAAGCAATTAACAGTCAGTTTCAAACAAAAATTTGTGCACAGCTTCAAAAGTGTGGAGAAAAAATTCATGCAAAA